>JAANSM010005549.1:0-10022 GCA_036850725.1 Orchesella villosa | reverse complement strand
ATTAAGTTACACAATTTACACCTTCCACAACCAGAAAACTTGGTTAGTTTAAAACACTCCCTAATTTAACTCCCTGAGTAACGTTTATTCGTCAATTAGGAGGATGTAGTAAGAAATGGGTTCAATTCTGAAAATTTCACGTTTTAAAACAGGAATACTTACGAGTAGTTTCCTCTGTTCTGCCATTCCATTTGTAAATGCTGAGTCAAATAGCCCCACATAAATCTTACTCAATACAGTCAACATGATACATTTAACGTTCTACTTAACTTCTGTCATCGTTCAAGTTATAATCTGAAATTTAGTAATTTGAATCAAGATTTCGGGACATTTTTTTTGTCATTGTTTTATTAAAGAGATAAGATTTGTGCTGATTGATAGAGTTAGTCAGTTAGCTTTTAGATTTTTATAGACTACCTGAAAAAACTCAAACATTTCTGGTTTCACGTTGAAAATATCAAGACACTTTTTTGGATTGGCTTCGATATTCTTTTTAACGCTAACTGATGTAAATACTAAAGGTTAAATCGGTTGGTGTTATTTTATGGTAGTTTCTACTCTTCTTCTATATTTCTACTNACGTTGAAAATATCAAGACACTTTTTTGGATTGGCTTCGATATTCTTTTTAACGCTAACTGATGTAAATACTAAAGGTTAAATCGGTTGGTGTTATTTTATGGTAGTTTCTACTCTTCTTCTATATTTCTACTGTGTGTGCTCTTTAACATTGCTACTATAACGTCTAAGTACTTGTTCTTCTGTTTCATTCTTAGAGTAAGAAATTTCGGACATGATTTAAAAACTCAAGTATTATTATGCCACATTAAATGGAACTGTATCTAGAATTTACCTAGATGGAAATTTTTACATCGGGCTTTTCAATCAAATGAGGGTGTTTTGTGTACTCTTTACGCTTACAATGTACTTATGCACATATATAGAAGTATGTACACATTTATTTAACAGTTGCTGATATATGTAAATAGTATGTATTTGTTTCTGATTGATTAATTAATAGCTCCAACTCCGAACCATAAGTACTACCTAATGAATAGTATCGAGTCCATTGTCACAAGTCTATATGAATACATTCGCAAATGAATTTTCGTCCGTTGATAATTTGATTAAGAGATAAGGTCATAATTTACAGTTATTCACACTCAGCGTTTCCACATCAATAATTTTTACTGTACTGTACATACACTATTTTAGTATAAGATACAATAACATTAAATGTTGACGTTGCGTTGGTTTCCTTTAGTTAAAGCTTTCGGCCGTCGCTTTTTAATAATAATACTTTAAACAATCAATTTATTTGGTGGGGGACAAATACACAGATAGCGAGCAGCAGCACATCATTAAATTATATAAGTGCATAGGGATACGAATCCGGGATGATCTCATCGAATACACATTTTACATATCCAATTATTATTCTTTCTTACTATTTTGAAAGGACATCCAAAAGATAATTTAGCTTTCCTCTACTTTTTAAGTGAAAGTCCTTTGTCGCGTCCATATCATCAGTGAAATCGTCAATAATCCTCAGCGGCGCTACTCATAGATTGCTAAACGTTTTTGAAAAAAAAAACTTCACCACATCTTTCGATAATCTCATTAAAAATTAATTCGTATTTTATCCATTATTATGACTCATGTTATGTTACGATCGTCTCATAGCAACATACAGTATCTAATGAAACATGTGACTATTTTGAGCTAAAAAAACAATGTGTCTTCAAAATGATAAAATGTAGATGCAATAAGTATATGTATAATAAAAAAAATGTTATGTAATTGAATGTAATGTTTAAGTAAAAATCCTTTGGGAATCACATTTTATACACGTGCCTGTTTTTTTTATTACTGTTGTTTTAAAGTGAAAGCTACTTGTAAAATAGTAGTCTACATAACTTAACTTCATAACTTAAAGTACATGCGTTGAGATGATGTAGTATAATATACTTAGTAAATGTGTAAAAACTAAAATGTTTGTTGTTTGAAGACCCGCATTATAACAGTTTCATTATTTGCATGGACACTAGAAGACATACGTATATCATAATCATTCTTGGCAAGGTTGAAGGTCTCATCTTTGTTCAAACTATCATCATATCATATTGGGTTCACACAAACTTTACCTTGGAGTACCAACAAAATAAATGAAACTAACCTGACGTGAGTGAGTATATTATATGTTCAAAAATTAAAATAATATCAGATATTCAAAAAAAACTCGTAATCAATACATTTTTTTATACTGTGTAATTCTAGCCAACACCATCGAAACCAATTATACAAAAGGAGCTCATCACCACGTCATTTTATGTCTCTCGTAAATCAATCTCCCAAAATATACTGAACAATTACGAATTGAAGTAGAGCTCATCATTATCATCATCATTATCAGTTTTAGCATATACACAATCCAAATGGACTGTGCCTATTATGTATTAATCTTTGCAATATAACAATGGTAGGTGTGTGTGTGTTTAAACAACTCTTTTCAACACTAAGAAATACTAGTCTCTGTAAAATGTCTTAGAGGTATCTATAATTTTCTTTTTAGGATAAAACAAAATGTCCTCAATAAAGGCATGCTGATTTACCCACCTTCTGAAAAATATACTAAAAATAATCAAGCACATGGTTATTAACGAAATCTCCGCTAAGAAGGAGTTCCAGTAGGAGGTGACAGTCATTCACTAGAGCTCCTTAATTGTCCACCATCATGAATGACTATGACTGTAATCTAGTTACACCACACGGGTATGTATGTCTGATCATAATCTTCCGGTACTTTTTATTATTATTGTACTCACATTTATTAAGAAGATGTGATGTAAGTGTTTCTAGCCCATGAAAATTACTTTGGTGTTTGAAGTAGTAAATACTGTGCCTTCCCCTACAACAACATTGTGTTAATTTGGGGTTCGTTGCTGGGGTAAAACGAACGTTGTGATAATTTACAATCTACAATACTTTATACAAGTAAGATTTCAACAAAAAAATGTCGATGTTAAATTTGTTTCACTAGCTAAAATTATATTTGTCAATTCATGAGTCTGGTGTACTAAAAATTTGAATCTACATGTCTGTCACGTAACAGTATTGGCAACTTGTTCTTAAACAAAATTTCGTTCAGTTTCATATCACTCGCAGTTAATCATTTGAATTCCCTTGAACGGCATTCTTTGTTTAGTGGTGGACATTTCATTTTAACTACTTATAGACTGCTAAGATGCTGAGCTAGTAAGGGTTGATCTAATTGTTTCTTGTCATCTTGTCTCTACAGAACTGTTTTACAACGTGGGTTGGAGGGTGTTGTGTTGTAGTCAATATTATTTGCATTGCTACCTTACTAAGAAAATACGCCGCAGAGTGATATGAGAAATGACGAGTTTAGTCGGAAAAAAGTCTCTCCATGGTGTTGATCCACTATCTTAATTGAAACTAATAATTAACAAAAATTGTCGCTGATGAGTTCTTATTTCAATTTTTGACCAAACATTCACACTGGTAGCCTAACTAACATAAATTAAAGGGTATTTCTTATATATAATACGAAACCTTATAGATTAAGACATTTAAAAATAACTATTTGCGTGCCTTCGATATTAAGTTGATTCTTATCGCCAGCACCTCAGTACATACTTTAGGTGAGGTTAGTTCCCCGCTCGCAACATCATTATATTGTATACGCATAATATCTTAATGTATTGATAATTAATATTTATATAGCTTATTCACATATACTACAAAAAAAGATATCTTTGTATATCATATGTATTTTATATTACATTTTTTTTTACTACTTATGAACACATTTTTTCGTTTTTTCGCTTTTTTTGTTTAGCATTTTTTAGAATTTTTTCGATTTTTTTTGTCATTTGATTCCCAACAAGGAATCAACGAGAGACTCAAGAAAAAGTTACAAAATAAGAGCAACAATACGTAAAAATTGAAACAAACCAACTGTAACTGATATATTACGCTTATGTATTATGTATGTATTTTAATATTATAAACAAAGTAAGAACAAAAAATCATATTCAGTTTGCAGTTGATTGATAATGTATAATAGTGTATATAGTCTTTTAAATGAAAGTTTTTTTTAAATCAATTCTTGTTTTTCTTTCTTAACAACGGGATGAATTAAAGAGGAAACGAGCAAAATTGATTATTGTGATTGAGAACGAACATTAAAATAAGCATTTGAAGTAGCCAGTAACTCATCATTTTTATCAAAGATTAGTGGTAAAACAAGCAACCATGCACATGTCCCATGGTATTTTCTCGTCTCCTCAACTTCACTATTACTCACATTGTCATAAAAGTTACTGCTCTCCTACTGCTATTTATTTTCTACCATTACAATCCACAGGTTAACAATATAATTGATAAAGTCTCACGGAAGAAGGAACTACTTTGAAATACTTTGTTTTTTTTCGTTCATTATTACTTGAGTGAATTTGTTTTTCCTTTGGCCACAGAGATATTACATGAGTGAAAAAAGCAATGCAATGCATTTGCAAATTAAACAACTTCCTAATTTCTACTAATTGATGATTAAAACACGTATTATTGAAATGTCATAAAATTTCTTAAATTCATAATGAAGGACTTAAACTTGTGTCTCATTTTGAGTAAAGTTTGGATGGTGGGGTGTGTGTGTATATAAAGCAAAAAATTAAAACTAGAAACAAAATGCATATTAATGTTAAGTGTGTTGGTGTTTGTGTATAAGTGTGTTTGTGTTTGAAACGGGTTTGTTAAAGAGAAGCAGTGATTAAAGGTAACTTAAAGTTATGTTATTTATATCGCGAATTTAAAAGCATTGAGATTTTATGTGATGATTTTGGAAAGAAAACATCTATTTTACTGATTGATTAGTACAACATTTTTTTTCTTCTTCTGTAATCGTGAACTGGGGTGGGAGTATGTTTAGTTAAGGTTTACGTTGAAATGCCGTTTTTTTTGGTACACAACTACAAAGTTTCCTGCAGGTACAACAGATTACATTTTTTTTACAATGAAGGAAGCAAAAGCGTCATTAATATAGTGTTATATATTTTTTTATCCCATCGTTTCATCTTTTTTTTAAGCATGTGTAATGTTAAAAAGGTCTTGGTTAGTTTTGCTGCAAATGTGCCGTATTTGGTATACAGTTTATTATGATACCGATTGCAAAAATTTATTGCTATCAGTGTAAATGAACGTAGGTGTTACCTACTTGTAAACTTATTTCTCTGAGAAAAAAATGCGTGAACCACAAAACAAAGGCAAATTTGGCTTTCTGTTTAAGTGTACTTCTAATATTTGAAAAATGCAGAAAAATGAGCAGTGTTGGATTTGTGGGAATGATAATTGCATTATTGTTTTGTTATACTGTCTTTATAAAGACTAATAATGAGCAGTGAATGGATTCTTTCTTTTTTTTACTAAAAGTATTTTTTTAGCACTATCACGTAAATATTAGTGTAAGTTTAGCTGTGCTACACACCAATTTTAATTATCGGGGACGCAAAAAATAAAAATGTTTTAAGTGCATTTTCTTTGGTAAGCAAATCATTAATGCATAAGCAAAAGGTTTTTCTATGAGTATCACCATTTTTTATATAGCAACATTTCTTTTTATCAAGTCTGTTAATGTTAATGAGGAAGGTAAACAAAAGTTGCAAATTACCAATTAATAAGTAATGTATATGCATAATGCTAAATTATATATGATAGGGAAAAGCAAAAATAAAAATAAAGCAAAGCCTTGGAACTACAACAGCATAATATATATTGTTCATCATCACCTGCATACTGCGACGTCTGTTTCTTTTATTATATAACTTAAGCTATTTTTTACGACATTTTACATTAAAGAAAAAAGCAAATAAATGTAGGTAAGGTATTTTTTTAACGTGTGTTTGATAGCTTTCTTGTACTTACAGATGAATATTTCTTCTTTCTTTTTTTTACATTCTTACCACCACACTAAATAATATATATAGTTTATTTATATATGTTTATATTTACGAGATTATCAGAGTTAACGTTTTTTTACACTAGACGTCATGTCATATGTAAATATGAAGTTTCAAGTTTCACTGTTTACTGTACCTGTTACCTTTCGTGTGTGATGATGATGCATAATAGTTTTTTTTTGGGCTATAGAATTAGTGACCATAATAATAATTTAGAAAGATTATTACTATGATCGATCGTACTATACCGTATCATTTTTTGTTATCATAACGTCTTCACATGATACCAAGATTCAAGCGTTTTACGTTACAATATGGTTTACTCATTATTTGTCCCCTTTGTTTCAGTTATTATTATTACATTATTACTTAATTATGTAGTAGGTATGTTTTTTTAACGATAAGGATTCTCTCTATAATTATTTATTACTAAAATTACAAGTTTGATTAGTTAGTTTCCTTGATTCAACTAGCTTTAAGTTGCTTATTATTTACTACCACTAGTATCTTAGCATTAATCAGTGACTCAGTAGTTCAACCGTTCTTTAGAATATTTTTTATGTCGAAGTATAGTTGATTCTGTTTTTTTTATATCTTATATTCCTAACCTTAAGAATTATTTAGCATCCGTGATTAACAGCAAAAAATGCATTACCGGACCATTTTTTTTTAAATTTACTTTCCTACCTAGAATTACTTATAATGTCGTATATCATCGTTTATTATGCTTGTTTATTTATTACGTAACATGACCGTTACTGTTTACAGTTTGACGTATTAGCCTTAGTAACTAGGATGTATGTATGTATCAACAAGTATTATTTGTTTCATACCTATTGCTAACTTGTTTTTTTTGCTGTACTAGCCTCCCTTAGTAGCTTTAAAATCATAGTTTGGAAACTTTTGTTCACTGTATTGAATTAGATAATGTATTCATTTTGATTTTCCGAAGAAATAGCAACTTCTCTTCCCCCCCAACTCTCTTTAATTACTAATGATTTGATTCCTCAACCGGATGTTACTTCGTAAACTGTTTTCAGTTTTACTTGTAAGTTATTGTTTTGCATTTTTTTTCTTGTGTATCTATTCTCTTTTTTATATTCTCTTTTCCTATGCTTAAAACACAACTCTGGTTGTCAACCACAACTTATTATTTCGAACGAAAAAAACAAAATCCATTCTATCGCTCTTGACGACAATTACCCAAAAAAAACTAGATTACAACGATAACAAAAAGGTTCAATCATATCGCTTGCGAAACACCACTTGCCCTTAGTCATTATCATGATCGTGGGGAATATCACTCAAAGAACACAATAATAATGATAATAATCAGCAAATTGAAATAAAACGTATTTGATTTCCTAAAAAAAAACTTTCCATATATCGCTTTCTTTTTTTAGTTCTATGTAAATGCAAACATTCTTTTTAAGTTCCCAGCTTACTGTATAATATTATATTTATGATAAAAAAAGGTCATTTCATTACAACTAATATTTTCCTGAAGTTTTAGGCTAGTTCAATCTTAACAGTTACTAGTAAAATACTTGAAATGAAGAGATGAAAGTATTGCTACTATTTTTTTGCTATCATGTAACAAGGAGTAATCATTATAGTTTAGGATCATTTATAAATTACTAGAATGTCGTAGTCTCTCGTGAAAGGTAAGTCTGCCCTTGATACATTACTAGAGAACAGCCATGACTGACCATTTTATAGTGGGACAGGAGAGATGCACATGATAAGATATAATAGTTAATGTTCATACTGCTGTATAAATAATGGCTTAGCAAATTTAAGCAACAACAACGATTATGACGGTAATAATAATAATAATAATAATAATAATAATAATAATTAAGAAGAATTCCAGGAAAATTTGACAATTCGTAGAAGTAGACTTTTTTTTTGTATAAACACTTGACCAGTCTTATGAAGTTACGAGATTGCAAACAATTTCTTCATACCTTCCGTCTCCCTACGCATTTAGTGTATAATATTTAATTAACAATAGTATTATGCAATGCATTTTTACCTGACGGCTACACAGTATTAGTAGAATGTGTTCATACATTTATTATGCTGTATACCTAATATCTCTGTTTTTTGCTACACGCATCTCTGTTTATGTGTGTGTCTGTGTACTTCTTAGGGGCAAGGACAATATTGAATATTATATAATTAAAATCTAACAACCGGAGGAGTAATAATAGTGACGTAGATTTCAAAGTTAATTAAGTGGATATATCTGCATATAATTGTTATGTAAAATGGAAGTGACCATTATGAATAATACAGGAGATAGCATCATCATAAAAACCTAGCTCACGTAGCGAACGATTGATTTAAACTAAATATAATATATATATTTTATATATATATAAACGAATGTGTGTATATGTGGCATGACGTTTCTCTTGGAATAAAAATAAAAGATATATGTTTGTATTATATACCTGTATAATGATGAATATGGTGAAAGCAAATTAAAAGTGAACCTTCATTTCATTTAGCAAGCTGGCGATACTCTTTTATGCACAATATAAATATCGTCGTCTATCAACGATTATATCTCACCATTCGGTCGTATTCTGAGTTTATGGGGTTTTGAGCATACATTCCATTAACTTTACTAAAATGCTAAACTAAACGTAATGTATTATTTTATCCTGTTTTTCCACTGTGTTACACTGAATCAAATAGGGAATACTTTTTTGGGATACACATTATTTTTCTTTGATGATCAATGAGGTATATAAACTCATATATGTGCAATATGTGTCTATCTAAATAACTTGATGACCCTTTTTTTTACGCATTTGTAATAACGGCAATAATAATAAACTTTGATTCAAAGGGGTGGACTGGACAACTAGTACATCAATGACTATAGTTAAAAATGCTTGAAAGACTATATTACTACAAAATAATGACGGTTGTGATGTGAAACCACGCTTAAAAGTAGAAGAGATATACATGTTATGTGTATAATTTACCAATGCATAAGGTTACAAAGCAAGACTTTTTTTTTGCGTATGACTTAAATAGTAACAAAGCAATCAATAATTTACAGCTAAGCAGTGCAAAGTTTTTTGCGTTACGTAGCTTTTTCCTTGAAGCATTTGTGATGTGATCAGTAGAGGGATTGTATTGTTTTAAATTTGTCATAAGATTTCTTATGACATGTTTCAAAGGTAAGAACAACGTCTAGCATTGCATTAAGGTTTGCAATGGCAACTACATTTACGTAGAAGATTAATATTGCTTGTGATAAGCAAGTTTCATGAGAGCAAAAAGAGTAAAAAACAGGAAGATTCTAAATCATCCTGTGAGAAATAAATTGAGTTAGCCACGCACAACCACGGTTTGTTGGACTCTTTAACACCTTTTAACAACTAAATATAAATAGAACCTCGCGATTATAAGTAAGAATCTCTTGTACATCTTATCACACATTAGACACTAGACTGGAATAATTAACCTGTATGACGGTGGCCACGAATTCTTTAGTTTAGGCTGCCACTGGAGCTGGTAGACTCACGGGCTGAGACGATGGAGCCAGGCTTTCTTGCAACGCGTGGAGCGGAAAACCCTTTGGTTCCATCTGGTCCGTAGGGTTGACGAACAACGACCAAACGAGGAGCGGACTCGTCCACGGACAGTTTTGATAAGCGATTCAAGAGTCGTTCTGGACGTTGGCTTTCACTGTAATTTTACAAGCATGAGTATGAACCAGGAATAATAAGGTATAAGTAGTTTAAAAGTGTTTTATTCTCACATAAAGGCCCCGTACCCAATTTTGACGACTGAGCACGCGGATGATTTGCCGTTTCTTGGGTTTTGCAAAATAACAAATTCGACTTCATCGCCAGGGTTTAAGTGTTGATGATCTTTAACTTCGGACATGTGGAAAAACAGTTTCTTTCCATCTTCCAATTCATGAGATAAGAAACCGTACTGGCCTGCAAGAAATCAAATAAAATTTTAAAGTTAGTTATGGTTCGTGGCAAGATTTATTTTTTTAGAACTGTTATGTTATGTTGTC
>JAANSM010005548.1:0-10022 GCA_036850725.1 Orchesella villosa | reverse complement strand
TTTGGTCTCAACTCAGCGAAACTCAAACGCCATGCTCATTTAGGAGACTCAAAAAGATTAAAGATTACAATTTTACTTCTACTGTACTATTTTTAGAGTAGTGTCAGGCACCTTTAATTCATTCAGGTTAAATCAGACTAACAACTTATTGGATAAGCAGAATCACGTTGCTTAATTTGGCTACTTATCCCATTTCTAAGCACAGTCAACGGTTGATATATTAACTCCGCACTTCTGACTGACGCAAAAATGGTTTCCATTAATCTTCATAACATGAAACAGTTTAGCTTTGAAGAAATGTAATCTTTAACCTAGACATTTTCTTCTACTCTAGACATAGAGATGGAGTCTGGAGGAAAGTGATTAATTCTAGCAGTGTAATTACCCGTAAATGTAAATAGGTTATTACGATAATTTAATTTTTGTGCTGATTGGTTATAAATTGCGTTCATTATTTACCTTTGCGATATTAGTGGACGCTTTGAGTGGAGGATTTTTTCATTATCAAATTAAGCCAGCAACCAGCCCCATCATAATTTTGATGTTACAATTTCTACATGTCGTCACCCATGCGTTTCTCTACTTTAAGTAAAACTGTCTTAAGATGTTTTTTTTTCATTCATGTCAATGTCTTTCTTGTATTTGATATAAGTTGAATAGATACTGTTCCAAAGTGGATTGATATTGATATTGTGTGTTTTCATGTTGCGGACTTTTGCTATCAAGACATGACTGCTAATTAGTTCTAATTAGATAAGAGACTCTTAGACAAACAACTTGCTCGTTACTTTTGCTTATGTATACCTAATGATACACTGTATCTCATGCTACGATCTAAATTAGTCAGATTAAGAGGAGTGTAATTTTGCGTTTTCTAAGTCGTGTAAAATTATTAGAGAAGAGGTGAACAGATTTTTTTTTCTCAAGCAAAAGTTACTGTAATATCTTATGCCTGTGTGTATATAGCTGTTACGATTTCGTGTGGGCCAAATCAGGAGCGATGTAACACTAGCGTATTTTTTTCTAGTTTTTACTCCTCTCAAACATGGTAATAACGAAACTAACATAACATTTGAAACCAGTCAAGTGAAGGAGGATAAATTTTAATGTGTGTGTATGATGAAAATAATTTCGTTTTCCATTCGCTCGCCTAGCCCCTTCTATATCATTTGACTTTCTAATTTTGAAACTCAATAAATTTCTTTATGATTATTTACGACACAGTCCATTTTCTTTTTAACAATGAATGGAAGCTGTAGACCTACTACTAAACAAGTAAAACTATATATATTTAGCATTCATTTAACTTTTTATTTCAGTCAGTAGCAAAAGCACAACGAAAGGGCTTTATGCCATAAAGTGTGCAAAAGAGAGAAACTGTTTGTAGGATGTAATATGAAGTACAAAGGGTACACGCTGATAAATGATAAAAGATCAATAAAGTGATTATGATTATATGCAGTTCTCAGGCCTATTACAATTTTCTCACAATAATATGAGATGGACTATTTCATTATTATTACGTCCTATTATTGCCTAGTATTCAGTCAAAGTCCTCCCTCGCACCTTATATGTATTTTTAGGTATACGTAGAGAACCGTCATACAGTCTCGCGTCCGTGCTCGTGCCTCAAGCTCACTTTTGATACGTGTACATGTAGCACCGTAAATGAGTCGTTCATTTCTCTTCATACTGTTATTTGATTCTTTATAGCACTGAAGAGAGCTATGAATTACAGCTTTGTACTGGTTTGATATTTGAGATATAAATCGATATCCGACAAAGAACATGAAACGATTCTGTATTGGGATCAGTCAATTAATATCGTAAAGTAAGTGATGCAAAAATGGCTTGCTCAAAATAATTGTGATTGTATGAAATGGATTCTGTGAACATCATCGTAGGTAACATAAGTACATCACAGACTGTTGACTTTATAATTTAATTTTTTGTATGGTGAATGAATCTACGGGAGAAAAGGAGATGCTCAGGGCTCAGGATGATGGCAAATAATATACATTCATAATTTTATAAACCAAGCGACAAAACAGCAAAAAAATTGTTTTGTGTGATTATTGAGTGAGGATACACGAATAACCTTATTCCTTGCAACTAAATATCAGCAATACGTCAGCTTGTATGGTTGGATGCATGGTGTATAGGAACCAGAATTTTTATGTTACAAAAATACAAGTTACTCATTTATCATTATTCTCAAAGAAGCAGATTTCTTTTGATGTGGAGTTTCTATTGTAAAAGTTTCTATTTTTGACTCCTTTCATATATACGACACTAAAAAGCCATGTGTGAGTGTGTAGACATTTGTCAATTATAGTGATTAGTATGTTTTAAAGGATGTCATGTTTTCAGCAACTTTTTTTTTCATGAGCAAACAAATCCAACTTCGTGCCCAAAACAATGGTCCTCTTAGTCACATGTAAATTCATCGTACTTACGAATTTTTTGTAGGGTTGTAATAATAACAGCTTCACACTTCAAAAAATAAATGCAACAGATGATCAACAAGATGCTATTATAAGAGAATTCGTACAATTACCTGAGTTTTCGTGCACTAGTTCTTTGCCAAGCTGTGTCACAAAATCCTTGTTCCCCATGCTTTGCAAAGTTTACGCTGGTTGGTACATTTGTGAAAGAAAAATCATCTCATTCTCATGTATGAATTTGCGTACGTATACACATAAGTCCATAATTGAGGATTCTTTATACCGTCATGTTGACAGGAGCTCACGAACGAAAGTCTTGTCTGAGGAAGGTGTAAAAAAGTGGGCTTTAAAAAAGAGGAAACGAGGTCTCCACCCAGATTCAAGATTTTTACTGCGGATTATCGCTCATTATTATATGGTGATGTAAGCGTGTATATATACATGGACGCACGTAGTAGCATTATAGTACACATATGGCTACACCATACCAACGTTTTACCGCGATCTAATCAAGATAATACACAAGAAGTTTAGAGACTTTGGAAGAAAAAAACAACAACCACAATACAGAAACCAATAAGTTTCAATACAAGCAAATCAATGGCATTGGCATTCACTCCTGTCTTCAGTGAACCGAACAATAAAATGTTGATGAGCAACCTGCAAGGAGTAATGACACATTGGTTGTTTGCAACATTTTCTCGTGTAATTGGTTTGATAACAAACCGACACAGCAGGCCACTGTCAGCATCTTATCGTAATCATTCCTCCTCCTGCATTGCAAAAACTGCAAAAATGTAATGCATACTATGATTATTATTATTATTATTATTATTACTATATGGTTGGCAATAAAAGTAAAGTACATTTGAATAGTTAATGGCGAATCTAGTGCATCATACCACTTTTGAATCTCGGTGTTTTCTTGCTGTGTTACCTTTTACGTATTTATTGTGTATTATTATTACACCGGTAATGCATACAGAGAACAATATAAAGGCTACATGCGCACCTGGAAGGAAATAACTTGAGAAGCACATGCAAATAATGTATGTAGTCATCCTTTTTTGCTGTCGTAAAATGCATAGATAAAATGTAGAGACAAGGAAAATGGCATGATCTCAAATTGAAATCTTGTTCTTGTCTACATCTACGGAACAAGTTAATGTTGTGGTTACTCATTTAACAAGCCGGTAGACAATGTTAAAAAAATGAGTGTGAGCTTTACATTAATGCTGTTGATGCTGTGCTGAGTGATACTGCTGTGCAAAAATTTCATTGTATTTTGTGTATTTTCAATGGGTGCTTGCATATTGCATGCCTCATACCTGATTTTGTTAACCCCGTTTGGAATTCAAAAAACCTGTAAGACTACTTACATTTTGTATATTAGCAGCTGTAAGTAAATGCGAGGAAGGGAAATGCTAAACAGAAAAAAGCGACTGTGATTTGAGATTAGCATACATAAATATTATGCAGCAGATCTCGCACAACTTCACTATCGTTCCACTTCCACTAATCGTAAGTGCATTATTGTAATACATATGCGTAACATACTCTCAATTTGATATTGTATTGTGATTTCTTTTCATATTAAATAATACATTTTTTTGTCAACTTGTTGATAATTCTTTTTTTTTTTATATAAAATGCCATTTAACTTGAAATGTAAGCCGCAGAAAGGTTCTTATTTTGAAGAGCACTCCACAAGTAACCGCTTGATTACAAGATGATAATATTTTACAAATTTAAAGATAAATATATATACATATATATAATTTGAAAAATAGTAGGTTATCGTTCATTCATATAAAAGTAGGGATATTAAGTGCCTCTTTATACGAAATTGAAAATACAACGAGGACATTGCAATTACCTAAACTGAGACTTGAATGAAATACAAACTCTTCTTCTATACCTTACCAATACGAAATGATAGGTCGAGGCAAAATTATATTTATAGCAGCTTTACGAAATGCTTTAAAAATACGTATGTATGGGGTAGCACTTTACGTACTTAATGATTTTTTGCAATCAAGGTGAGAAGTGAAGATCACTTTTCAAAAAGTAGAAGTGCCTTTCAAAATAACCTAATAATGGAAAAGTCTATGATGCAATGACATTTAGATGCAACCTCTTGATTTGATGGAAGCAATCATTATATTAATGCCGCTTTCGAATCTATGTAAAATTATAGTGATGCGTTATGCGTTTTACCATTAAATAAGGGTAACTATACATTGTGTTCGCTACAGCGGGGAGGATTCAACCAAAATTATCAAATACGAGAAGATAATAGATTACCTACTTTTTATTAATCATTATAATATTCATGCGTATTGCCAGCAAACGAAGGTGTTTTTGTTTCGTTCGTTCGTTCGGCTACACAAAGTGTAGTAAAGTAGGCTAAAGTGACTTTTCTTGTTTCGTTTGTAGCTCACTAGTAAAACTCATTTTATGGCAAAAAGGTGTTAAATCTGTATCTAATGCATCTTTTCTTGCATGGGTAGCCAGAGCCACACACTTGAGGACTAAACTGAAGTTAAGGATTTGTCACGGCATGCAATGTACTGGTGTAGATCTGGTCATTTATCTTCCCATATATAAGTTTATATGAAATTGAGATTGCTTTGATCTGCAATCGGTATATAACATCAGTTACGTTACGAGTACAATACAATATTTATATTATGGATTGTAATAAGGGGATACTTTTGCGAAGCGAATCATAGAAATTAAAGAATTATGAGGACCAAGTCACAAGTGTGTGCGTAAAAAATGGTTAAATTATCTGGCTTGGAACTCAGCAGTTACAAAAAATTAGCGTGAAGTGAAGTCCAAAATTTAATCATGTCTCAAAATTTGTTTCTGTGTATAGAGAATGGGTACAAGGTATATGCTAGTATTTTATTTTACAATACATTATACAAATTTTTGAACCAGTGAAGCAAATCTGCTTTAGCAATAAATAATATTTTAACAGCACAAAGAATTATACTGCTTCATGATTGAGATCAAATTGAACCAGTGAAGCAAATCTGCTTTAGCAATAAATAATATTTTAGCAGCACAAAGAATTATACTGCTTCATGATTGAGATCAAAAGCTTGCCAATCTAGGTTATGTCATAAGTTATAATTACTTCTTTGTTTCATGCTTCTATACTGATACTTAATTGATGCCAAATTTCGTGACTAGATAGACCCCGCTTTGAGCGAATAAGCAAAGATGCATGCCTAAACCTGTAACGATTTGAGTTTTTCAATAACGATAAAGGCGATAAATAATAAAAAAGAATTTCCAGCATATACATAAACATAATAAAAAAAAGTCTCGTCTCCGTCCCAAATCATAACTGCTGAATCCCCATGATATAGGTCAATCAAGTTTTGACGAAATAACCAAGTAATTTGGGAAAAATAAGGGTTATAGTAAAAAATTCTATACCAAATCCAGAACTGGCAACAAACGCATTTCACTCCGACTATCAAAACCAGACTTATGATTCCATTACCCCAAATTGGACGTTTCTGCAGTCAAGTTCATAACAATAATGCGGTCTTTAAGTGTAGGGTTTTTGTAATGCGAATATTATAATCATACTTTTCTCATGTAGTGCAATGATCAGCAGTACTAATCTGTGGATTCGTAATTGTCATCACTATCGCCATCCTATTCTCAAAAGCCTGACTGTCATCATGTCGCTGCTGATGATGTTCTCTCAAAAAGGCCGTCACAGCTTCTTGCAGAAGACTCAAGCGTATAAGAGTGAATTGACAATGATATGATAAAAATGACGATGATCAAAATGATGATGATGAAGTTGTGACTCGTTTCAAAAAGTAGGAGACTCGAAGGAAAAGTATGCAAAGGAAACTAGTGGACCATATAAAATGCGTGTTTCATCTAGTAGAGATTATAAACGTGAACGTGCCCTATATTACAAAATCCGCGCAAGCATGCAAAAGCAAGCTCAACTCTCAAAATTCCTTGCACCCGTTTCCATCATCTTGTACTTTATTCTTTCTTTGTTTTCCATCCTAATCTGGTGCACATCATCACCAGCCGTGGCACATTGTCATCATCCTCATAATCATACCCAAGTTCTACTCGATTCCTGATGTTCCTATTGTAATCTTTCTCTGCAACAAATGTCTACATATTGTTAGACATACATAATCATTACATAGGAAAACATTCTTTCTATTCAATATTAACCTTGTACCTTGTACTTATTCTGGGTAAAGATTAGAGATAACATACTGATATACTTACTATTCTTCATTCACGTGGTGTAAATCTAGTAAAAGAATGATTACAAAATGTGGGAGAATATGCATTTCTCTCTCGGCTTATAATGATATGCAGATTACATGCAGGACTGTAGGAACATCGCATTTGCGTAGTTGAGTGTTCGTATTTGCAAAATAAAGGGGATTTCATTAGAGGATCCTATGCAATCCCAATCAATGCAAGTGTAGGTACGAGTATAATATAGTCAAAGTTGCTAAAGTATAGAAAAACATATGTGTACAGATGCAACTTTTTTCTATCTTTGGCTTTTGTTGTCTCACTGGTTGTTTTCTCATTCGATCGTAATCATTAACATTATGAAAGCAAGCATTGTCTTCTTTAATCTAGAACATGCAACAAAATGTCTTGGTTAAGTAACGAACGACGGATTATGTCGGAAGAACATGGGAATGATCCTGCAATTCATAACTGCTCTGCATCAGTAAATCCGGAGAAAAGACCCAGTCGTACAAACGTACAAATGGCTTAGATATTTGCATTAAATCATTCGTCTAGTTTCAGCATGGCTTTTTTTAATCCGTCGTTGATTGTCGAATCCGATCATTCTGAAAAGGGGTTGAGTGCCGAACCAACCTCGGCCGACCGTCATATATCTACCTTTTGAGAGCTACAAAAATTCGTCGAAAATTGATAAAAATGAGACGACATCAATTGTTCTACTTTGGAGATTATGTCGGTACTGACGCAGTGCTAATGGTTTTTACTCATTTCATAATTTAGTTGATCTAATTCACTGTTGCATGATAAGCCGGAATTAGTTACATAATGTAGTGATGACTGGAGCTGAAACAACAAAATTTGCGACAAATTCTAAGAAAAGCTTATTACTAGAAGCGTTGAAACTATTTTACAATGTTTCATTGCTGATTGTTGTGTTACGTGGCCATATTAGAAGTTACATGTTACCCTGTTATCTTTATTTGTTGACGCAACCTTTTGTACTGTTTTTAATTACTTTTCCTCAATGATGAAATCTCAAAAGTCGTAGTATTCAAGTATTCGGATAAAATTAAGTCGGATGAACTTTTTCAACGACACAGGAACAAATTGCCTTGCTCTTCAGTTAGGTGAAAAATGTCTTAATTCACAAAGTACATGTCATGCGTGTCCTTCTTGTTCTTGATATCATTTGTCGGTTGGTCTCACATTTTCATGTAAATGATATTATGCTATTACATTATGCAGAATCGGTCATAAGGAACACAGCGGTGGTTTACTGAACGATGGGATGCATAATCCCTTCATCATTTAGAACATTTAACCCCATTTACACACTTTATGAGCACTGAAATGATACACATTACAATATTTGTGATTCTCATCATCGACGCTGCACCACCACTGAGTTTATCGTAAATGCATATAGTATGTAGTAAGAAAAAGGGCTCAGGGATCAGTGAACATTCTTTGCTACATCATCAGCATCATAGAAAGTCTGTGAGAAAGATCTTCTCCGAAGTCCTCTGCTAATCCTTGTTAAGTGAGCATGCTTACAACCTCCCATTTATTCAAGGTCCTGCAAATGTCAGGTTATTTTTCACATGAAAATTAGGCATAAAAATGGCATACTTCAGCAGTTAACTATGTATTTTCTCGCCAGCTTAGTAAATCGCTCCTCCACTTGATGTGCTACGGCTCAATGCGAACAACGTATATTGGCTCGAAATCACCCATAATATATACATAATATAGTACATACTTTTGAAGTTTATAATATTATATTTCGTTCAGTACAACCAAATTAACTTTTCCAAGCATAAAGAAGAAACTGAGGGGAAAGAGGAGGAAGGTCGACATAACCATCATTCTTAGACTCATGCGAGACCACAACATCCCATTTTATCTCAAAACACCAACTTCAGAACTTGGCTTTTTTGAATTGCAAGTGAAAGAAAAATTCCATCAACCGAAAATCGTTTATTTTATGGGTTAGCAATTTACAGAAGATGTTATTCGCACTTTTGCTAGAGCTCGTTTCCAGTTTTGTTACAGAAACACCATCATCTATGTGTATGCATATGAAAAAACAAATAAGACAGAATGATGCTGCAACGTTGAACGTGTTTGCACCTCTATCCCCCACCGCACACCACTACAACCATTTTACTCGAAGCAACATTCTACTCTGAACCGATGAAAATTCTAAGCATTACAACCAATTTGTAAGCCACAATATTTATGTGTTTACGTTCAAGGGCAATAACCATTGAATCTACACACATCGATACGGTAAATAAAACAACATTGAACGTCGCAAGCAAGTAAATTATGTACCTAACTTACTTTAATCTCCTGGTAAGCTACGGTTTATAAAAAGTTTTTGCAAACAAACTATATCTTAAACTATATCTCATCAGAAAGTCTGGAAACGTAATGGAGGTGGAATCGAATTTCATTCACTTTTATCTTGAGTTGATTTTGTAACTTAATAATTCTTTTACAAGAATTTGAATGAGCTCCAACCGTTTTATGAATCAATTTGATGTGGCAGTTTGGAACTAAGACTGTTAAATCTGTGTGCGAAATATTTTCATGAATCGTTCATAACTTAATTTATTAATTTATCTGACTTAATGATGTGAGTGTGTAATTTTAAGTTCGTTTTCTTCAACTTTCGTCTTTAATTTTAAATTACATTTCTGCGAATAGAAAATTAAGCACAGTACTTGAATTGGCATTCTACACACGAATGTTGAAAACCTGAGGTGTGATCTAACTTAACTTCACACATGTCATGGAATGAATATTTACACTACTACATTCAAGTGTAGGATTGCCGGTTTGCACAAACGTTTAGCTTAAAACAGTCTAGCCTACCCAAACTTTCTCCTAAACTTTTAAGTCATCTACTCGGATAGCTCTCTACACTTAAGTCGTTCTCTTACAATTAGACAGGGCATTCCCCTGCATTCAAAAGTATGGAAAGTATGTGATGCGACTGCTATATGTGCTGTCCTACAGACAGAAATTCAATTGTTCCCGTTAGAGTTAGAAGATTACATAACTTATTCCTGTAAATAGTTTGGAAAAGTAGTCAGTTTATTACTATCCCTTTTTAGTATGAGTTTGCCAGGATTGTTTCCATTGAATTGTATAAGAGCAGCCCTGGAGCTTCCATTCAATTTGACAATTTAACACGCTCCTATGTTATTTGCTCTGTGCTTTTAGCGTATTTAATACTCAGGTTTATATGAAGTTTTGGTGAAGATTGCATTAAAAACCGTAAATTTAGTATCAAATATGTCAGGGTTAGCGGTATCAAAA
>JAANSM010005547.1:0-10023 GCA_036850725.1 Orchesella villosa | reverse complement strand
AGTTCAAACTACTAATAAATGTTGATAATGTTTCCATCTTGAAGAAAGTTACATATTTTATAATAATTATTGGGTATATAGTACTAATTTCTAACATTTTTCTCGAGCAGTAACTTTTAGGTGCTAGCAAAGCAAGGGCTTGTTCCGAGAATTGCTCTTTCAAGAGTTCAAATTAGTTTTAAAACAATTATACAGGAATTAAAAATGGTACTTCGAACCGTACTAAATAAGCAGAAAGAATGTTCCTCTAGCAGTTGAACAAATATTTTCTCTTTAAACATGTCGTAATCTTCAGTTTTCGCCTTTCAGGCTGTTATATACGAATTATAAGATATTTGTGCC
Organism: Orchesella villosa; assembly: GCA_036850725.1. Taxonomy (NCBI): domain Eukaryota; kingdom Metazoa; phylum Arthropoda; class Collembola; order Entomobryomorpha; family Orchesellidae; genus Orchesella; species Orchesella villosa. The sequence continues at coordinate 9,681 of JAANSM010005547.1, read as the reverse complement.
TGTAGGCTAGTCAAGGCATTGTAATATAAAATAACCTTCCATGATATACCTGTAGAGCTGCTAGTAATCTAGAACGCTGATACGGGATTTTTATACCTACTGTCAGCGTATTTCGTCGATTTAGTTCATTTAGATTAGATCAGCAGAACTGAGAGCAGAATGGGACGATGCATGTGAATAGGAAATTAATAAGAAATAAGAATCAGTCATGTATGTACATTCAGATTAATATTCAGTGCCGAGCCCTTGAGGTGTACTACGTGTGTACCAAGTTTGGTTGAAATCGGTCAATGTATGTGGCCAGGAGAGTGCATACGGACAGACAGACAGACAGACAGACAAACTTAGTAAAATTATAACTTGGCTCTATTCTAGAGCCGCGTAATAAGAATCAGTCATGTACACGTATGTGCATTCAGATGAGAGACATTGAAGATGTGTAAGGTATGGATGAGACATGAATGCTAAGTGTACCATAAAATCTGTAACTTCTGCGAGTTGAAGATAAAAACGAATGACACACAAATGCACGTGAATTTGTGTGTCACATTTGTGACGAATGACATTAAAGCGGAGCTTGTTAATTTTTTACCATGAACCCTTATAGGTTATTTTCTTGCTAACTTATTCAAAAATACTGACAAACAAAGGCATAAAATGAATAAATAAAAGTCATTGTCACGGCATATATTTCGGGTAGTAATAGTATATCTTCAATTTTTTATACAAAGTATTAGGTTTAATTTTTCACATATTCAAAGCTCATGGGGTAATAAGAATGATTTAATTACAACTAACAATATGAGAGTATTGAAGTTCCAATTCGTACAAACAGAAACCACCCAAGCGATTACGATTGGATTTGTTCATTTCGAGCTATCATAGTTGCATCTTACATCAGTGAGCAATAAAAAACGTTGTGTAGTAGAAAGCCAAACACTCATTTAATAACCAGTAGAGATTGTTTTGACTTCCAAAAAATCAAACCAATGGAAGAATAAACTATAGAGGCAAACAACACGCGACCTTCAGTGTTATTTTTAACTGAAAAAGATGTCACGTGTAAAAAAAACATGGTTATTTAATTTACTCCACTAACTAAACATGAACTTGAATGGTGAAATAGCATGATTAAATGTTGTTTTTATATGTTAAGCGAGAAATTTAGTTCTAGTCTACCTATTAGAGGTAGGTAGGTGCAATGTTTGCTTTAAAATGGCTATAAGCACAGTACTATTCCTATTCTGATAATGTGAGATTTTAAATGGCTATTGTTTTATCTAAAGGAAACTTGCTGAAACGTCATTCATTATCATTTATTTACCGCGTGCCTCAAATTGTACTTTCTGTATGCGCAATGCGCATGCATATGGCTTGAAAGATATAACGATCGAAAGGGAGCGGAGGAGAATGTAATTATTACCTTCCCAAACAAATACATGGATAAATCAGGTAGCATGCATTTTTCTTGATATAAGATTGAGCACCAGTAACAAACATAGCATTTTTACAGAATCATTCCAACTCCTACACAATCAACGAGACAATGGAATCATGTATTTAATCTGGGGAAACTTAGGTACATACACCTACGTGTACATACACATATATATGCATAGCTAATTCCAGTAGATGCGAATAGTAATAACTCCTTTCTCATTCCTATGATATTTGCTAAAAGAACAAAAACAACGAAATGCTGGGTGGGATGTTACGTATGCAGTTAATTTACTTTGTAACAAACTTATTAGCAGAGTCTATTATTCTATTCTCTCTTAAAATAACTTTTGTGAACGAAAAATTGTTTCCGTAATTGGGAAGGTAGGATGGAGGAAAATGAATGAATTTGTGACATGCTAACTATAATTCGAGTGAAGTCGAATCTAACCTGAACAGATGTATCAAAACATCAAAGAATGTAAAAAGACAACTCACTCAGATCGAACATCATCTCTAATGAACTCCTCAATCAGTATCTGCAGATACTTGCACCCCAAGCTTTAATGTACGTTTCTACACATAGTCCAACTTTTGGAATCGCAAATTGAATTTTCATACCATACGTTTGGACGTCGTCCGCATTCATTCATCATACAGAATTGTAGAGCTTCTACTAACTCTATGACTCTAACTGGCAACAATTGATTTAAATAATTGTAATTTTTTTCAGTCCTTCATCAGTCATACATTCTAATTAAACAGATTATATCTGCAGGCCGAACAGTCAATGCCGAGCAAGAGACAGACGGATACAAAATTCGGCAAACTCGTTGCTAGTCTAACCAGTAAAAAATGGTATTACTTGGCTTAGTGGCGAATACGGTACAAAATAACGAATAATGAGTGTTTACATTGGAAGTACTTTCAACAATTCTACGAAAATAACTATTTCGACTCTAATTATCGAAGTTTTGTTGTTTACTTCGAATTACGACACCAGAAACATTTATATAGTCACCAACTCATTGGAGGTTGCTTATAAGGCACACTTGGTGTAATTAGGAATGGGAATATATATATTTTTGTGCATTTTACGTGTGTCTTTCCTCACTGCACGTACGGAGAAATAAATGGGAAGACTTCGGTGAAATAGGATAATCTGCAGTTCAATAAATGAAAGAGAATACAGCTCCTACACACGAACTAACCTGCAGGTTAGTTTAGAAGGAAAAATACAAGTACATGTCAAGAGATTACCAATCCTTCGGGCTGTTTCTTTTATGGAAAGTAAAGCTAGCTAACATAATGATCCCCATTCTCTATCGAAGGCCAGTGCAAAAGTACCATCTCACTTTCCCCAAAATGTCACTTGCAGCTGCAGCCGCAAAAGAAACGTCGCACTTCCACTGCTGGAAAGGAAAACATTTTCAACAAATATCTAGCCAGATGCAGCACAGCAGTATAGCAGACACGACACGTTGAATGCTATTTAAATATAACACTGCTGTTTCATAACCCTCATTTTAGTAATTTAAAAGCTTTAACGCGAGAATCCATTACGTGTTCAGCCAAACAACGTTCTGGATCTCCATCCATTAAATTCAAACTTATGTGTACTTCTTGACTTGAATTATTTCTCAAAATCATGCTTTTGAAGCAAGGACAACAACTAATTATATTAAATGGACTTTTCATAATGATCATGAGTACTTCAAACTTGCATACATTCTATGATTGGCAACACATAAGACGTCACACATTTTGATTACATTTCAAACGTATCGCATTATTGTTAATATACTTTTCTCAAAACTACAAGCAATAACAAGTAGATTAGTTTGCTTGTACGCCACAGTTACCTCATCCTGTTGCTTATTACTGATTGTGGTGTAATGCAAGCTAGCCTAGTAATGACAGCTTACTTGTTAACTATTGACGTTCATCTCAAATGGTATTGGAAATTAAATCCTAAGAACAGAGACGGAAAACCTCACGCTTCCGGTGACATTTATCTAGGCATTTTAATGTTTAAATATAGCAAGTATTCCTCAGTTTGAGTTTCCCTTTTGAACATATAGCACACACTTTCCTTGGATTGATAAAACTCTCTAAATCGTAGCTCTTAGAAAGTTTTTGAAGTGCTAGCTTTGATCAAAATGGTAAATAAAATAAATTTTCAGAAACGAATATTATTATTTTTCCAATGGCTTCAGTTTGACAAAATGATTGTATTTATTATTATTTCCAAATGTTCTTTAGCGTGAGGTTATATCAATTCACATTGGGCAAGCAGGTTGGTAATTTCATCTCGTAACTTGAAGTATATTACTTTCTGTTTTATTTATTGCCGACATTTTTAGAAATATTAATTTTGGTTTCTATTATAGGAGTCCAGATGGGAAATGCATGTTGGGAGTTATATTGCCTTGAGCATGGCATTCAACCCGATGGATTGATGCCTTCTGATACAAGTCATGGAGTTGCTGATAGTTCCTTCAACACATTCTTTAGTGAGACCAGTGCCGGGAAGCATGTTCCTCGTGCAATTTTTATTGACTTGGAACCATCAGTGGTTGGTATGATCTTGTTTTCTTACCTTAAGAGAGCTATTCATTAATATTTTATGAAGTCGCCAGATATACAAGTTCTACCATCACAAGAAGAAGAATTCAACAACAAACATTAATCGAGATAATGAATTTACGTATTCTCTTTGCAAGTTTGTTGCTGTCTTATCTTTGATGTAATGGGCATAGTCAATAATTATGCTACTTTGTACTCGGTATAGATGTATGTTTAGGTCTCCAATACTTGAACTTCATTACACATATATACTTAATAGAACATATTTCTTTAATTAGTGTTACGCAACCTTCCCTTGATTTATTAGATCAGCGTCCTGTAATGATTTACGTTCACGTTGGTATTATATTATGGTCATTATTTAAACTTCAAAGCACATATAGTGTCGGAGCGAACTCTGATCGGAGCTCACGTACATACATATATATATGTACTTATGTATATCAATGAAAATAATTAATTAGTTTTCTATAAAGTTGGATTTTGCAACGTTCCATAACTTGAAAATCACATTTTCGGTTAAATGAAAGTTGCGAACATAGACGTATACATATAAATTCCGAATGTATGGTTGCGAAATTACATACGCAAGTTATACAAAATACAGAATGGTGGTACAGCAACAATGTTCTCGAAATGACAGCTTCTGGAGAGATGTAATTGATTTAAAATCATTACAATCAACTGGTAAACAACGTTTCTCTGCATGAAGCCACAACAAATTCATCATATGTTCTGTCTCACTTGTTGTGGAAAACTAAATGTGGGTTTCACCTACCTGTTTCCTTATGAAATACAATTATAAATCCTTTTCGCATATAGCTAATATAGCATTTGGTTTTGGTAGAAAACAAACCAAGTTTTATTATAAAAACGTGAAATAGCTAGAATTCTGAATCTGAGGACCTAGTGCATTGCCTCCGTCTTCGTATTTAAGGCGAACCCTAACACATATATATATACATAAATGTAGTAGCTGCTGTTTTCATCATTTATTTCTTCATCCAATCAATTTTGTTCTACACTATCAAGCTTGGAATAGTTAATACATATTGCGAAATATTTTTGTTGTAACTCCAGATGAAATCAAACAGGGGCCATTTAAGCAATTGTTTCATCCTGAACAAATGTTGACGGGCAAAGAAGATGCTGCAAATAACTATGCACGTGGTGCTTATACGTGCGGAAAAGAGATAATTGATTTATGCTTGGATAGGTAATAAATACTTACAATAATACACTATAAAATATTCTTTTAGAAAAAAATTCGTTTATAAGCAGTTTGTAGCTGAAATAATAAAAATTACAAAAAAGTGATCAAACTGTATTCGAACGTAGCAGCATGTCTCATGTGCTGTCTAAATGCAAAATTAATTAATGGAATCATTTGTGCGTGTCAACCGTGTCAGAATCCTTTATTTTTTCCTGTCTCATTAGGATTCGGAAGCTAGTTGATATGTGCTCTGGGCTTCAAGGCTTTCTCTTGTTTCGCTCTTTTGGTGGCGGCACCGGGTCAGGTTTCACGTCACTACTTATGGAACGGCTGGCAGTGGATTATGGAAAAAAGGCGAAGTTAGAATTCACGGTATATCCTGCACCACAGGTAAGCAATAAGGATTTTACATCCCAAAAAATGAAATTCTCTCTACCCTTTTCATCCAGTAGGACTCCATATGAACGATAACGAGTTCTAATTCTACATTCATTCCCATTGCAAGATTTTCAGAGCCATAATAAAGGCTCATCCAGCTTCCACTAATAGAGTTACGCCTTTTCCTTCCGTGTATTCACATAATAATCCATGAATGTTAGTTTAAAAAATAATATATCTTACGAATAGGGAGGTGAAAGAGTTCGGGCTATAAGTTTGCTCATTGTTTTAATGAGAATCCCTTCACGCACTAAATATTTCCATTTACAAAACAAATAAGTAAATATTTGCGTATTCATCAAAAATAGTTTTTCAAGATTCTAATGTGCACGTGTTTTTGATTGAATATTACAACGTGAACAGTTATTTAGTATGCAAAATTTTACTCATTTAGGTATCTACCTCGGTTGTGGAACCATACAACTCTATTTTAACCACACACACAACAATGGATCACACAGACTGTGCCTTCATGGTTGATAATGAGGCAATTTATGACATTTGTCAAAAAAATTTGAGCATCGAAAGACCAAGTTACAATAATTTAAACAGAATGATTGGACAAATTGTTTCTTCAATTACTGCTTCTTTGCGCTTCGATGGTGCTCTCAACGTGGATCTAAATGAATTTCAAGTAAGAACTATCTTGAAGCTGCTTTAACATTATTTCCTACCTGTGTCGTCCTTTAAACCTGTTCATATCTATTTATGAAAATTTCATGTGTAGAATTTTACTGATATACGTAAGACTCCTTTATCCTTTTTCTTTATCGAAAAAAAATCAAGATAAAATACGAATACATAAAAAATTGTGGGGCTTATTGCTATAAGCCGAGCTATTTTTTACTTCTCGTCAAAATATTGTACTTTCTCAGTGGTGAAAGTGGCTTACTTGCTCGTCATATGCAACCAGCTACTTTCCTTTCACAGTATTGCAATGTGTTTCGAACAGAAATTGAATTACATAGAACATGTTTATTTGCTTAAAATGCTTTTGCATTCTAACTAACGGGTTGACAAAACTACAAAAGATGCAATCGCTCGTTACTTATTTTTATGCAATCAAGCATGTATGCTACTTTGTTTTACTTTGCAGAATGCAAATAAATGAACAACTGAGCATCAAACAAATCAGTTGGTAAGTCCTGATTGTAGTAGACTTTATATAATATAAAACTACACCTACACGTTCCATGTTGCGTGATTTTCACAAAAGTAGCACGGACTGAAACGTGACAAATATATGCAACCATTGCTTTTTCACGAATGAACGATTGAAAAAAAATTTGCATTTGGGATTGATGATTGGAAGTGCCAAAGTAAACCGCACGTTCATAACATAGACGAGAAATGCGAAATAGTTTAGAAATTCAATTTATTTTAGTTACTTATTATTGCTACCTCGATAATTCTAAAATAGCTCTTACACTTTTGTGTCAGATTATAATGTGGTCATGTTATACCGAGACTTCATTTTTCTTTCATAAATCCAACAACAACTAATAATAGTTGTTGATTGGCAGAAAATATAGGAATTTATAGTGATTTAGTAAACACAATACCACTTTTCATGTTTTCTGTCAAAAACAACTTGAGTTGAGTTCGAGCTTAGTAGTTTCTTTGAACTACGAATGGGAGCAATTACAAACCATCATTCACCATTTCTTATTGTGCTTTATCAATTGTATGTACTTTCTTTGTTGTGTATAGTCATATAGGGTTTAATTAAATCTGCTACCAAACTACCAATTTATTTCCCACAACCATATTCCGCATATCCGTGGTTTAAAGCTTGATTTCAATTGTACTCTTTGGAATTTCTTACCACTACTAAAGGCTTTAAAAGCTGACTCAACCAATTAAGCATGTTCGTTCCAAATCCAATTTACTATTGGACTACATATTCAGTTTGACATCAATGAATTATTTTTGATTTTAGACAAACTTGGTTCCTTTTCCAAGAATTCATTTCCCTTTGTCAACATACGCTCCAATCATTTCGGCTGACAAATCGTTTCATGAAGACTTTTCTGTTGGACAAATTACGAAGGCTTGTTTCACTCCAAGTAACCAAATGGTTAAATGTGATCCTAAAAAAGGTAAGTAGATAGATTGTTTATGAATTGTATGTTGCACAATGCCCCAATGAAAGAAAAGGTAATGAGTGATGACATATTATACCGTTTCTCACGTTTCTGTATATGAAATTTCGTAATAACAACAATTTTACAATCCTCTTCTGGTTCCGTTGCCCAATCTAAGCATGCAACAACACCATGCACCAGGGCCATCATAATTTGCTTTTACATAGTACAAACTTGTATGAATTTCATGTGTACCAACGTTTCTTTATTCATGATTTAGGAAAATATATGGCCTGCTGTATGCTCTACCGTGGAGATGTTGTGCCAAAGGAAGTGAATGCAGCGATAGCGAATGTAAAGATGGACAAGACAATCCAGTTTGTTGACTGGTGTCCCACAGGATTTAAAGTAGGCATTAATAATCAGGCACCCACCGTGATACCAGGAGGTGATCAAGCTAAAGTCTCGAGAGCTGTTTGCATGCTTTGCAACAACACAGCAATCGTGGAAGCTTGGGCACGGCTAAACAGAAAATTTGATTTGATGTTTGCCAAGAGAGCGTTCGTGCACTGGTAAGTACAATCAGATACATGTTGAGCATAGTTGAGCAACATCATATTTTCAAACAGGTGCTGTTTGTGGATATCATTTTTATATGCAAGGTTTAAAAACATTATAGGTACGTAGGAGAGGGAATGGAAGAAGGAGAATTTGCTGAAGCCCGAGAAGATTTGGCTGCACTTGAGAGGGATTATGCCGAGGTTGCCACTGACACTGCTGATGGAGAGGAATTTGATGAATATTAAATGAAACGCAACCCATCTCTTCTAATCAGAATTCAACTTGGAACCCATCTGCTCTTCATTAAATATGGATTCAATGAAATAATAAAAATCACATCAAAATAGAAGTATATGAAGTTGAGTATATATGGAATATGCAATAGTTAATTTCTCAAATAGCATGTAACGTATATTTATTGTTTGAACGAGAACCTAAAGAACCTAATGAACATTTCAAACAATCTGAAGTCTCATGTTTTTCATCAAACATCATCAAATATTTATGTCTCTCTACTCTCCAACAATATTATATGATAAATAAAGGTTACCTGGTTTTGACTTGTGATGCAAAGTTACTAGCAAATAATACAACTCTCGTTAACGCTTCTAAAATAAAATCTTATCACCGTAAGCACTTCCTACGAGCGATGAAAGAAATCCCACAAAAGCCAGAATTGTCTCGTCTGCAATATTTACTCTACAACTATGTGTGTGGTTCAACTCGCTATGATATTTTTAACATCAATGGAAATGAAAGATATGCATATGTATCCTCCTCGCTTCTGAATGGCACATACATCGTGTACAGTTGATGGAATTGATTCTAGTTTCATCCCATAAACTTTGATGTTGCTTTTTAACACTGACAACTTTGAAGTCGAGCTCAGCTTCCAGTTCACTTCATGTCTAAACCACGCGAGGCTTGGCTACTAAAGAGGAAAAACGAATGATGAATAAAAATCTATATACCTTTCGTCTAAGAATTTAGCGTAGAATGATATATTTAAAAGCAGTTTATAACAAAAGGACTTTCTTCACATTCACTGAGTCGTGATGATGTAATATTAGCCATTGTCAAGATTACTTGTATACATTTATAATACCCTTCCTTGTTATTGAAATTCGTGACTTGTGACATTTCTCCAGTTTGACAGCGCATCCACAAACTACAAGGACACAATTATACCTACAAAGCGTGTAGCGAATTTCCAATCCGAAATCTTTTAACACCATGCATCATGTATTATGATGGAGATGGAGCAATCGGACAACCGCTGTTCTAGATGAATGACGTTTCAGCTAACTTCGTAGCACCCATTCCCATCCTCAAACTACATACGGACGGAAATGAAATATAACT
>JAANSM010005546.1:0-10024 GCA_036850725.1 Orchesella villosa | reverse complement strand
ATGGTATGTTCAATCTAATAAAATGTAACTTTATTTAATTTTTTAAACAATTTGTTTTGCATTTATTTAATAGATAGACACTTCCAGACTGCAGACAGTTAAAAATGAATCATTCAACACTAAAACAAATTCGTATCGAATATGAGAGCGTGGATATGGAATCCAACATGGGGACTGGGGACAGTCCTACTAATCCACCTGATGCTACATCATCCACAAGTTCATCTGGTGCTGTCGGCGTAGCTTCATCACCCATGCCTCATTGATCAGTAGCAATGCAGAGAATGGAGGAGGTTAAGGACAGCCACATATCTTTAGTTCAAGCAGCTGAGGAGGTTAAGTAGAGGGAACACGATCCCTTAGCAAATGTAACAAAACTGAACGGAGACTTCTGCAAGTTGAAAGACGATGAGTCCAACTTTGATAAACTGAATACTGGGTTTAATGAAATGAAGGTCAAATTCGAGGCTGAAATGGAAGCGTTACGGAGAGAAAAAATCTCAAAGGAAGAAATTGTTGAGCAAATGCACAATGCCAAACCTCATCGTCAACAATATAAACTGGAACTGTAATATGACACTACTGTTGTAGCAAGTCAACACAATTGAGCAACATAAGAAAAACTGTGAAGGCAAGACAGTGAAAACGGAATGTGACATGGAATCTGGGGAGGTTCCTACTAATATTTCTGAAGCTACATCATCCCCAAGTTCATCTGAGGCTCATACAGCCGTCGCTTTTTCAGTTCAAGTGCCTTCCTTCAAGAAAAAACACAAAATTAAAAATATATTTAGTTTACATAATTGTTTAAAATGATAAAATATTTAGTTAAAATCCAAAATTACAATCAATGAAACATGATGCACATCTCAATTCAACGCGTAGCTCATTTTCTTCCCCTCCTCGTTCGTGTCCTTAGCTTCTTCCTCAATGCTACTCTTCTCACAATCAGTTTCTTCAGGTTGATTTCCCCTTTAAAGGCTTCTTCCTTAACAGCTTCCAAACCTTCCACATATTTCCTGGTCTATGACTGGATCTCTTTTGATCCTTGCCTCCACAGTCCTGAAGTCTCCCGTCAGTTCCCTTATCGTGGCTTGCTCATTCCCTACACCGGATTTCGCCGAGTTAATATCTTTTCTCTTGGCTTCACGGCTTTTCCTTTGTTGATCAATTGGAACCATTTGCTGACTTGCTACAACAGCAACCTCGTCAATTTTTTTCTGTGGTTCCCTTTTATGATGTTGAGGTTGAACTTTATCATTGTGCATTTGCTCCACAGATGCGTTCTTTGAGATTTGTGTCTGCGTAACGCTTTCATTTCATTCTGGAGTCTGATCTTCATTTCATTAAGGTCTCTCTTCAGTTTCTGGACGTTGGACTAGTCACCGTCTTTCAACTTACAAAAGTCGCCGTTCAGTTTGTGATCGTAGCTATGACCTCCTTTTCCCTCTGCTTAAACTCCTCGACTTCTTGAAATAAAGACCCGCGGCTGTCCTTTTCCTGCTCCATTGCCTGCATTGTTGCTGAACATGAGCCATGGATTTTGAAATTACAACGACAGCCCGAGATGAACTAGGGGATGACTAAGCATCTGACGGACTGTTAGTATCGTCCACAGATTCCATGGAAGATTCCATGTATCCACGCTCTCATACTTGATACGGATTTATTTGGGACTTGAATGGTTCTTTTTTAATTGTCTGGACGTGTCTATCTGTTAAAAAATGCAAAAATTTATTTACGAAATTAAATAAAGTAACAAGAAATGTACTGAGATGAAAAGATTTTATTTATATATTGCATGAAGCTTACCTTTTAACTAAAACTTAAAATTTAAAACAGCACAAAGAATTACATTTTGACTTTATCAAACGGATTATTAAATTATGATGATAATGATTAACTCTTCAGCCAACAACTGAAGTAAGTCACCAGACGAAATCCAAGTAGGTACAGAGCCACGTAAGCACTAATAGCATGTAGTGCTTACGTGGCTGTGTCAGTAATAGCCTGATTCAATATTACCCACTCAAAAAGTTCTATTTTTTTATTTGTGTATGGTACATAAAGATATAAAATTAGCAATGCAAGATATGTATTTCATCACCTGCTTGTGATATTCATATTAAATTGAGTTCCAAGGAAAAGCATGAATGGATAGAATGGGTTTTATTGTATTCTACACAATAGAATGACGGGTTGGGGTAGCGAATCCGGTAGATTTTGTTTAAAAAACTGAGACCACCAATAGATAGATCTCGACGAGAGGAATACGATGGTACTAATTATTTGTCTTAGCTCGTCCCCCGCCCCCCAGGGGGGGCAAACTAAAAGGGCCAGAAACGTATTTTTGGACAGATCTCGACACTCGACGAATGCATCATTTCTCATTTTACCCCAATTTTGGGGCAAGTTGAGACCCCACCTGGTATAAAAATTACTCCTTAATGGTCTGGGGGACAGACTTCGGTTTGGCTTTGGTTTCGAAGTTTCATGTTTCGTTCAAGATGAATTTTGGAGTTTGATATTCGTTTGGTTTTGGTTAGGTTAAAAAGTAAAGGTTTGGTTAGGTTGATGATTAAAATGATACGATTTACAACAGCCTTGGGTCGTCCCAGTGTGATCTCAACTTGCCCCAAAACTGGGGTAAAATGAAAAATTATGTATTTGTCGAGATCTGTCCAAAAATACGTTTCCGAACTTTTTAGTTTTTGCCCCCCCTGGGGGTCGGGGGACCGAGTTAAAAAAATAATTAGTACCATCGTGTTCCCCTCGTCGAGATCTATCGATTGGCATATAGCGCTTTTATAACAAAATCCACCGGTTTCGCTACCTCAACCGAGTGACGCAAGACCATAATCAAGGTACGCCCGACCAGTGGATAGTGGAAATTTCCACTACGATCCAAATGAAAATTTCCATCCAAAATGCAAAATATCAGTTAACGTTAGGTTAAGCCTCAACCGTTAAGGATTGAAAATTTTCAAATTCATGCAAATAGATACTTGACACTTACAGCAGGCTACAGGATTTCCTGATGCTATCTTATATAATGCGTGTATAGTGTATATGCATACATAAAAAGATTTTCTGACCTAATAAAATAACTGATATTCCATCTACATCTGTATCTGACGTACCAAGATGCTGAAAAATTGAAACACTACCACCTCACGGCTATCACGCAACGTCTTTGATTTTGGCCAATGTAATAGTGAACCCTTCTACTGGATGGACTTTCCTCAATAAAAGGCCTCAAATACCTATACGGGACGCGACGTAAAGAGTTGACTTCCACTCAAAAGGTGAGCCAATAACTATTTTCTTCGTCCTAATTGGTCCCATAACTTTCTTGTCTTCATCGAATTCTGGCTCAACAGCAACGGAGTATCTAGAGTGTCATCTGTAGACTTGTCCAAAGCATGTAAATACATAATTTTCATACGATATACGATTTCTCTTAGACTTTGTAGGAGTACATTTGGTGACCATTGGAGTAGTTTAAGCCTACTTTATAATTACATATTTTACATATTGCATGAATTACTACACATTACATATGTAGTTATATATTTTGGGATTTTACATGAAATTCGCCGTTATTTGGATATTTTGATGGTTTTTTCCACAATTTTATGAAAAATTCCGTTGAACTTTGAATATTTTGTTTATGGAAACTATCATTTTTCTTCCCAAAATATGTAACTAACTTAAAAAGTATGGAAAAGGCATTGTAATGATTACATAAGTCGAAAATTTATCAATTAATTAAGTTCGGCCTTTTTTCAAGTGTATTTAGTACATTTTTTCAATTTGAAATTACATATTTTACTACATATTTTGGCCAATTTAAGTACATATTTACATACATATTTTGGGTTTCAGAAGTATATTTTTTGGACAAGTCTAATCATAATCCTATCCGGATGAAAGTTGTTCTTCTCCTTATAGGCAGCCAGGCATTCTGTAAGGAACAACAGGATTGTAAACGTATGAATAAGACTACACTGCACTGGCACTAATAATCGTGCACAACACATACAAAACATTTGTCAACACGTTGTAACCGCTTACTTTCGATTACTTGTCCAACGTATGCGTTGCGACTTCTTCCCGAGATGGTAATCGTGCCACTGTTGAATTTGAATAGCACTTTCCCAATGATGCATTGAAGGTGGCAGTCATAGCTCCGATACTCATTCATTCTTCCAGTATTAGCATGATGGACATCGTAGCCAAGAAGCATGGCGTTCTAAATAACTGTTTAAATACAAAGTATTATAAATATGCTCAACCTAATGTAGGTCTAACTTTTAAAGCCATCTATAACTGGAAAACACTAAAACTACCTTAAATGGAGTTTTGATATCCCATGGCTCGCCTCCTTACTTTGCATACATTGGAATATAACCATTTAGGTGCAGACTGACATTAAAAGGCCATTTTGATTATGAAGATTTTTCGACAGGAAACAGACTTGGAAATAAAAAGAAAAGAAAAACATTCACATAACTTCACATACAGCATGGCACAAACTTAAATTTAGTTAAGTTAACTTACTGCGAAAATCGATTACGCGTCGTTTCTTTACTGCTCCATGTTTCCGCATTGTTGTTGGCTAGGATGAGAAAGACCATAATATCCAGTTGTCCACCTGTTTGATCCATAGAGCTACTCACTCCATCAACGTAAGTTGGACTACGATTATTGCTTAAGCAAATACTGTTGGAATTTAGAAAACAAGAAAGGCATAGTTGTACAATCCACCGAAAACGTTGCAAAATACAACAAATGAATGGAAGGATTCTCTAGCTCAGGTTTTTCTCAACTTACATATGATCCGGATGAGCAATAGGGTATTCAAAAGGGGTCGCGACTCTTTGCATGGTGCCATCCAAATTGGGTATTCCCTGAGCATCCCGATCCCGATCTACAGTGGCCCACCGTCCAAGTCTTTGTGATACCAACATTTTCTGGCCTACACTTACACACAAAGAAGCACACAATGTAAAAGCATTTTGTTATGATCTGGTAAATACATACATACAATTAAAATGCTCGATAATATTTCTGTTTATCGCTTACTTTGAAAAGCGTTTGTCCAATCAGCTTTGTCATCGGACGGACGATGACGGGACCTGTCGATTTCCCCACATGATTTCCTCTGGACGGGACCTGTCCATTTCCACACAGGATTTCCTCTGAACGAAGACGTGACCTGTCCATTTCCACACATGATTTCCTCTGAACGAAGACGTGACCTGTCCATTTCCACACATGATTTCCTCTGAACGAAGACGGGACCTGTCCATTTCCACACATGATTTCCTCTGAATGAAGACGGGACCTGTCCATTTCCACACAGGATTTCCTCTGAACGAAGACGGGACCTGTCCATTTCCACACATTCCACACATGATTTCCTCTGAATGAAGACGGGACCTGTCCATTTCCACACAGGATTTCCTCTGAACGAAGACGGGACCTGTACATTTCCACACATGATTTCCACTGAATGAAGACGGGACCTGTCAATTTCCACACATGATTTCCACTAAATGAAGACGGGACCTGTCCATTTCCACACATGATTTCCTCTGAACGAAGGCGGGACCTGTCCATTTCCACACATGATTTCCTCTGAACGAAGGCGGGACCTGTCCATTTCCACACATGATTTCCTCTGGTGGCAGTTGCCTACCCATTGCTTCAACAGGGCTGTAGTTAAACTGGACATTACAGAAGAGGAAAAAGTGCAATAGTGCAATATGTATTAGTCAATCAGTCATCTTGAACTGTGGATGATTCCGGGACTGATAGTAATTTGATAATGTTTTAATGGGGACTCCAGTTGTTCCTTTCTTGTCAAAGTCGGGCCCAGCACCATGAGGGGCGCTGCCACGCGGAGATACTCTTCGGTCTGCAGTAGAGCCACGTCCCCTATCACATCTTCTGCCTGTATATATTCATAATGAGGGCTGTTACTGCCATTACCACTACAGCTCCCGTTCCCCCATTACCATTTCCATTGCAATTACCTCCCTCTAGTCCAAACATATCATGTGAGGAAATAAACCCGATGTTGCTGCTGGTTGACATCGCCCCCTGTGGAAGACTTTCACCTGCTTGCTGTGCTGTATATAATTCTGGGGGTGTGATCCCTTTTGATCTCCTCCGAGCGCGAGCACGGCCTACTGGCTGTTCTCTAGGATCCATTTCTTAAGTCCTTCTGTTGCTTTCAAACCGAGTTCAAGCTTTGTCATCTGGACGGATAGCCTGTCCATTTCCACACATGATTTCCTCTGATCACCGGAAGCAGTTGCCTGCCAATTACTTCAACAGGACTGTAGTTAAACTGGACATTCCATGATTGGATATATTTGTTTGGATCTAGAAATGAAAAGCAAACGGTGCAATATGTATTAGTCAATCAGTAATCAGCGATATATATTCTATGCTTACTTTAAAAAATAATACTTTTACTCACGTTTTGGCGAATTCCATCATCAACTTCTTTGTCTTCACACGTCCAGCGGGTGTGGCATGTGAAGACATCCTGCTAATTCTTTCATTAATCTAAAAGTGCTCCGCAACCCGTCAGTAAGTCCACATGGATAGCTGGACAGCAAAATTCTGGAACTAAATAAATGTCTCCAACCTGTCCTCGTTTGACGTTTGTTTGGTAACCCCCCAAGTGCATTGAAACTTTTGAAAATTGCATTGTTGCATTTAACTTGTGTAATTGGAAGGTTACCTCCAAGAATTATTGCTCCACATTTTTTAAAGATTTTTTAATGGACAAAAACATTAATGCACAATCTAGTTGTACTTAAAATCTTTGCTACCTTCCAAGCCTTACTGACAAGTTACTAGTCCTCTCTGCCACTCCCTGCGCTACAATTACACAAACAATATCATCAATCATTATTATCATTTGGTAGAAGGATTATCATTTGGTAAATTCATACTTACAATTAACATGAATTTGCTCGATAATATTTCTGTTCATCGCTTTCTTTGAAAAGCGTGTGTCCAATCAGCTTTGTCATCTGGACGGGGTGACCTGTCCATATCCACACATGATTTCCTCTGGTGGCAGTTGCCTAACCATAACTTCAATAGGGTTGTAGTTAAGCTGGACATTCCATGATTTGATGTATGCTTGAATCTAGAATTGAAAAGGTTAAAAAATAGGAAACCGTGCAATATGCATTAGTCTATTAGTAATCAGCGATACATATACATATGTATATGCATATTCTTTCTATCATGTATACTTAAAAAATTAAACCTTCACTCACCGCTTCGTTCTAGCGAATTCCATCCATGAACTTCTGCATCGTATTGACACGTCCAGGACATGTTAAGACATGGATAGCACAATTCCTGAACTAAATAAATTTTTCAACCCTTGCTCGTCTGATGTCGCGTATTTTTGCTTCAGAAACCAGCATAGGCTGATGAAGATTGTTGATCGTAAAGCCGTAACGCTGATGGTAGCAGTTTTCGCATCTATCTATAGGTTATTGGACTCTTCTTCGTCTTAAACGTGCTACTAGCATTAGCATTGTAGTCTATGCGATCCACCTTGTAAGCTTTGTAGACTCTAGCTCAGGGTTTTCTCAACTTACATAGCATCCGGCTGTGCAATAGGGTATATCCAAGAGGGGTCGCAACTCTGCATGGTGCCAACCAAATTGGGTACTCCTTGAGCATCCCGATTAGTAACTACAACTATGCAATGGCCCACTGTCCAAGTCTTTGTGATACCAACATTTTCTGGCCTACAATTGCACACAATGTAAAAGAATTTAGATATGATCTGGTAAATACATACATACAATTAAAATGCTGGAAAATATTTATGTTTATCGCTTACTTTGAAAAGCATTTGTCCAACCAGCTTTGTCATCTTAAAGGGTGACCTGTCCATTTCCACACATGATTTCCTCTGGTGGCAGTTGCCTACCCATTACTTCAACAGGGCTGTAGTTAAACTGGACATTCCATGATTCTATCATTCATTCTATCTACCATGTATTCTTAAAAAATTAAACTTTTTCTCACCGCTTCGTACAGGCGAATTCCATTCATGAACTTCTATTCTGCATAGTATTGACACGTCCAGCGGGTGGCATGTGAAGACATTGTGTTAAATCTTTCTTTAATTCAAAATTCCTCCGCAACTCGTCAGTAAGTCCACATGAATAGCAAATGTCTCCAACCTGTTCTCGTCTGATGTCTCATTTTTGGTTCAGAAACCAGCATAAGTTAATAATGATTGTTGATTCGCATAGGTTATTGGACAGTTCTTCGTCTCAAACGTGCTACTAGGATTAGCATTGTAGTATACCTTGTAAGCTTTGTAGTGGTACTTTGTGATCAACAGCCGCCATTCCAAAATTCCCGTCACTACAAACCTGTAGTAAAGCGCGTTGCTGTTGTCTAATGATGCTCATCTTTTGAAAAACATATCTGCTTCAGGTCTCGGAGTAGTCTCCTACAGGACTCCACATTCATCATCAACGCCAGTTCAAAGTTCTTGCTGTCTGATGGAATTGTTAAAACTTGTTGTCTAATGATGGTCATCTTTTGAGAAACATATGATCTGCTTCAGGTCTGGGAGTACTACTCTCCAACAGGACCCTACATTCATCATCAACGCCAGTCAGCTCGCAGTTCGTGCCGTCTGATGGAATTGTTAAAACTAGTTTCCAGCTAGGAAGTTCCACTTTTTACGTTTTTACTTTTACGTTACGTTAGTCAAAGAAGTTCCGGCCTGCAACCAAAATAATTTCATTAATAACATAAATATTGTTACATTCGGATTCCCACTTCTCCCTTAATAATTTTAAAAGATACTTAGGAAGCCAGTTAACGTTAAGGATGTTTCTTTTCGTTAACTATTCAAATTCATACAAATAGACATTTACAGTGACAGTATAGGATTTCCTGATGCTTTCTTATCTAATGCGTGTATATGTATATGTATGCATAAAAAGATTTCCTCAATCGGTCTGCAATTAGTCAGGCACTCAATATTCTCCGTTGTTGCCATTTCATCAAGCACCATGAGAGGCACCGCAACCCGGAGATACCCCTCGGTCTGCAGGAGAGCCACGTCCCCTATCAGTATCTGTATCCGCTGCCTGTATCCTCATCATGACGGCTGTTACTGCCATTACCACTACCGCTTCCGTTACAACACACTACCGGAATTGTGAAAACATCTGCTTCAGGCCGTGGAGTACTTTCCAACAGGAGTCCACATGGAATTGTTAAAACCGGATGCCAGATGTTAATCGTGCCACTGTTAGAATAGCACCTTCCCAATGATGCATTGAAGGTGGCAGTCATAGCCATAGCTCCGATACTCATTCATTCCTCCACCTTCAGCACCAGCATGCTGGACATCGTAGCCAAGAATCATGACGTTCTAAATAAATGTACAAATACAAAGTATTTTAAAGCTCAACATAATGTAGGTCTAACTTTTAAAGCCACCTCGAACTGGAAAGCAGTAAAATTACCTTTAATGGAGTTTTGATACCCCATGGCTCGCCTCCTTGTTTGGCATTCTGAATAACTTGCATGCAGAATGCAACTGAAGTTTACATCAACAGAACACTCTGAATAACCATTTTGGAGATGATTGACATCAAGGCCTTCTGATTATTCAGATTTTTACAGATACAGGAAACATAGACTAAGAAACAGGGTAGGAAAAAAAGATTTTCTCCATTTTGACATGGTAAAAATCTTTTAAACATGGTAATTCTGGGATATATGGAAATATTATATCGTACACCCAATACACCCATTGGCAGCCTTTATACTCAGTGCAACAGTACTAGAACTTGCTCTTACAGTTGACTGATGGCAGAAAGTCTAGAAACAAAATAAAATAAGTTTTTATCTATCAACCCTCTTCTAAAATCAATATTCAAGCAAAGTTTGGATTTATCAGTGATTAATTTAGTGCATTCAAGTTTCAAAGATTAATTTAGTTTTTAATAGCCAGATA
>JAANSM010005545.1:0-10026 GCA_036850725.1 Orchesella villosa | reverse complement strand
CTACTATGAACCTCGTGATTTATAAATAAAACATTTGCCATCGGTTTAAAATAAATTACAGGAAATTGTTTAAGTTTCTGAATAAAAAAGCATTTGCCTCATTACGTTAATAGAACTACATTTAATGCTAGAATCTAATACTTAAAGCATCAAAATTCATGAAAAAGTAACAAATTTTGGTCTTTAGTACGCCTAACCAATATAATTTTATGTGTAAAACTATTAATTTATAAAAAACTGTTATGGTAAGGTTTGCCGAAATATTGCGGCAGTTTGCAAGTTGCACAATCACGGATAAACGTGAAGAATATCTGGAAATCTTTTATGAAATTTTATATTTTTTGGCAAAGTGAAAGTGTTAAATTGCATCATAAGTCATTATTTAGTCAATTCTTGCAGCCATCAACTGTGAATTAGTACATTTTCATTAATCTATTTAAAGTTAGAACCTCTAATTGTCTAACCTTCGTAGATATAAGTAGTAGAATGTTAACGTTAATCCGGAATGGTAATTTTTTGAAATTTCAACTATTTGAGGACGTCCATTTTCAAATGGCGTTGGCCAATTTGCTTTAAATGTTTATCTTGCAAAGCATATCATCAAGTATAACCCTATATCTTTACGGTTAACAATGAATAATTTCGTTTTTGACGAAATTTAATTTCATTCTCGTGTGACATGCCCAATAGGGTTGTTTGAAACTATTTTTGGCAAGAAATACGATGTTTAAGCATATGTAGGGCAAACTGCTATGTAGTTACTTATTCTTGAAATTATATAACATTATAATGTACGGCGTATAGATGTGCATATTGATTGAAGGCATTTGGACTGGTATTTTTTGACTGTCTTAGAAATCCAAGTTTTCCAAATTGAATCAACGCCCATAAGCGTTTATATGACATTTGGCGATTTTGCGAAGCAAAATCGAGTCTCTTCTTTCCAAAAATCTCCATAACAAGTACGAAAGTTCCCTCAAGCAATCTCTTCAAAAACGTACCTGAAATATTCACCGCACGGTTCGCACCAACAATCTCTGCCTCCAAATATCACTCTAAAGTTTCCTGAACAACGTAATTGTATGTAAGGCAATAAAACCTTCCTAATTAAGGAATGGTACTCATGCTTGAATGCAAAGAATTTATTTGGTCTCAATTTAAATAAGAGTACGTAAGTAATATTATTGTTATTCTATTGCCATAATTTTTATGCGTTTTTATTAATTAAGAAATCATCAAAAAAGCTTCCTATTTTTGCTTTACCCTAAATGCTAAACAGGCGTTACAGGATCTAGGATTGGAAAGAAATATGCAGGGTTGTCACATTTTGCAAACATGTTGCAAAGAACATTCCAGAAAGCAAAATAATTTAAGAAATTCCGCACTTTTGTTTTACAGAGGTTGACATAATAGTAAATACATTACTACTACCAATTAATATTCCTTTTTGTACATAAATATATGGTTTTATCAAGGAAATAAATGCTTGAAGGATTTAGTAAATTATAAATACAGATAGTATATATTCTTACATTTAAAAGCTAAGAAAAAATTACTTATTATCCATACTTAATCCGCGAAAACAAATACAGAAACATACCATACAATAATTCAAAAAGTAAAATTTTAAAGTTTTGCTTATTGTATAAATTAATAATATAACGCGTATCACTGCTGATAAAGACCGTTCAACGGAATCATTATTGAAATCCTTTAAATTTTCTATTCATCACATTCATGACACATTTTACACGCATCCATACTCGGTTTAAATTCCTCTATTTGGACTGTCGCCTCAAAAAATCCAAATCTACATTTTAGCTCCTTTAAAGCTTCCCTCAAAACGCTGTTGTTGACATTATTACCGGGCCCTGAATCCAATGAAATTGAAGCATGATTTAAATCCGTAATAAAAAAAACCAAAGATTTCATACGAAAATATTTGCATTTCCTAATTACCTATTACAAGGTGTACAGAAACGGCAGTGTTTGCCATGGACAATGACCACATTCTTAGGTTGTGTATGGCAAGTACACCCGGCATCTTCAAAAGAGCACCCCGCACCTTTTCGTAATCAATTCCATCCGGAACCCCTAAAGAATTGAAATATTTTGGTATTCTTGCAATTTTTATCGAGCCAAGGATTTATTAAATGTAGGTATTTCAATAATATAATGAATATTACCTTCCATTAAAACATTAAGGATTCTTTTCGTCAGTCCGATAGAACTACAAATGCTTGCAACAGAGAATAAGATGGTGCATATTAGATCAGCAGCTACCCATTCCGGCTAGACAAAACCAGACAAAAAACTGTGTGCAGTCAAAATCCTAGTATGCAAACTTGACAAATTTGAGACGTTTGTAACATTTGTCAAACTGACTATTTGTTACTGTGACTGGGAACCAACCGTGCGCAGTCAAAATCCCAAAATGCAAACTTGACAACCTGTTTTTCTATTTGTCAAAGTGGTATGAAAATATGCCAAAATACCACAATCACAAATTTATTTTAAGACTAAATATAAACTTCACAAATATCATATACAACATTGACAAATATTTTTGACCAACCGCACAATCGAGCTTTAAGACCTTTGAATTCAGAAGGTTGGCGCAATCAGTAATCACTACGCTTCTGAGATCCAAATACACAAGAAACGGAAAAATAGTGCATCTTATCACACAAACATGGATCCTCTTTGTTACAAAGTACGAAAGGAAAGTATCAAAGCCANGTTGGCGCAATCAGTAATCACTACGTTTCTGAGATCCAAATACACAAGAAACAGAAAAATAGTGCATTTTATCACACAAACATGGATCCTCTTTGTTACAAAGTACGAAAGGAAAGTATCAAAGCCAATGCATTGCCCTTATGGTGAATTTTATTCAGTGATTCGTAATTTTACTTGCACACATACCACTAATCATAAACACTTTGTTTCATCTCTAAATATTTTTGAATGCAAAATAGTTAATCGTGTGATTATTTTTTGCCAAAACGGTTTAACGGAAAAATTTTTGTTTGTCAAACTTATTGTCATTTCTATTTTTAAATTCGAAAATATAACATCATTTCTGTTTAAAATGCAATGGGAAATTATTTTATGTGTTACCTTGACAGAAACTACAACAGCAGCAGTAAAAACACCCAAGCTATGCAAGGCACCCTGGAAAACGTGCCTCATTGCAGCCCTAATAGTTATATTGGATACGCACATAGTCGCCAACGATGTTCCAGTACTGTCCACTAAACGAGCTTCTCTCTTTGGGTCAATATTCAATGGACGACGAATATCTTGATGCAATATCATCCCCAATCTCAACATGAATAACAAAAAAAACATCATAAATGTGTAGAAACTAGTCCTTATGATATTGGTAAACAAAAATAGTTTCTAGATTAAAACTTTTTGTCAAGTCAATCGTCATAACTTACATGATGTTTTCCACAAACCCAATTCCTGAGGTCGTCATCATTATAAGAACATCAATTTGAGGTTCCGCTAGCAAAAATCGAGAAATCGATAGACAAATCATTATTGCAGAGACAGTCCAACTGATTACCATAGATGCAACGGAACCAATAATTTCTGTAAATAGAGTAAATGAGAAACATTAATATCAATGCTGTTGATATTTATAGTGAATAGTACATAACCGCATTTTATAATTAAGTCAAGAAAAATTCTCTTACCCACACGTCCATAGCCAAAATTTCTGGATTTAGTGGAAGAATCGTTGACCATATACAAGGTGACTAAGGTAGCCATCAATCCAGCAAAGTCTCCAAACATGCGACATGCATCTGCTGCTACAGCCAAGCTTCCTGCCAAATACCCACCTAAAATGGGAAGACATGAAGTGGAGAGAAATTAAATTAATTCCTTTTTTTTAATTCAATCGTTTTTCAAATGTTGAAGCTTATAGAAACCAATAAATTTACCAAGAGCTTCACCGACAATAAATACTCCACAAATTCCAATCGCATTCATGGTTTTCTTTCGGGGACACTTGTAGTCCACGATTTTCTTGCGCTTTACATCGTGGCAGTGCTTTTCCAGCTCCCGATCCAGCTCCTCCTGAGTTACTACCACTTCAGGGGGGAAGTCATCATCGAAAAACTCATCGGGAGGTATGACAAAGCGCACGCGACGGGCGGACCCGCTCCTCCGATTATTCTCCTCAGGGTTAGGAACTGCAGGTAGCGGGTCCACCCGACGTTCTTGCATCTCGAAACTCTCACTTGGTAATCTAAAAACGAAAACAAATAAGTAAATATAATGCTTTATGTTTTGATACTAAATATTTGTAATTCAAAATCATCGCACATGTGCTTCTACTATGTACTTCAAAAGCTTTGTTTATTAGTATTTTCATTTTTAAAAATTACGTACATATGATCTCCCATGATGTTACCGTCGTTGCAAACACTTCCGGGTTTGATTTTTAAAACTATTTCAATAAGTTATTTCTAAAACTTTGGAATGTATGCGCAAACATGCAGCACAACCTGGATCAGTGAAAACTACGGACGAAATACTCTCATCACTCTGAAATATTTGTGCTTAAACTTGAACCATGATGTAGTTTTCTGTTCACACCTGGCTTTACTCCTTCAGGAGAAAATGAAGCCGAATTCATTCGGGTTTTTCCGGCGTGTATATGTTAACATGCAATATAATTCAACAACAACCACATGGGTTTTGACTGCAATCCAATCAAAAACAAGTACGTTTCACTTCACATGAAAGAAAAGTGCAATATGTTAAAACAATACATATAGCATACATTTGCATCATAAAGTGAGTCTATGCTTTAGTCTTATTAAGTAATGTATAAAACTCCTTTCTATATGTATAAATGTACATTATAAAAACATTCATAAAGACTCTAAGCATCACCATATGTTTCTCTATATCAATATACAATATAAGGAGTAGTCCGCCCGTGTTAAGCGATGTAAAATGTGGTAAAGCTACACGTGCAGTGGGTCTGCTGCGGCTTGTTCAAGGTCAAATTTTGCAAGACGGGTCTGTGCCATTAGCACTGAAGCCCCTTAGCACTTACAGGACCGTTAGCACTTATGGTTATCAGCCATTATTGCCGTACCATATCTTATCATACCAAGGATATTGAGTGATAGTAATGGAAAGGAACATGACCAAGGAAACTTGTGTTCTAAACCTCATCCTAGTTTCGGACAGATTTGTATCCTTTACAAATTTTACCAAACTTCCAAAGTAAAAAATGAAGACTTTTGTGTGAGGAGAATTCGAGGAGGAGGAGCACGGTATGGTGATTACTAAGGTGACCACCAGGAGGCGATTTGGAGGCATTTAAAAAAAATTTAGGATAAGAAAAGATGCGAATTAAATTTTTTTTAAATTCGTATTAGTTTTCGGAAAACTGCAAAGTTTTACCAAAATAAATGTAAACAATTACATTAAATGCAACCAATTTGGTGTTTGTGATCTGTTACATGAAGATTTACACGAATTTTTAAGTTTACATGGGGTCAGATTTAAAATTTCTTAGCCAAATTTTCGAAACAATACCCAACTTTTTATAGCAAAACTACCAATTTTCAGCAGTTTTAAGGGTAAATATTGTCTAATTTGCTACGTTTCTAGAAGGATGCGTTGAGGATGCGTTTTGTATTTTGGATGCGAAAAGATGCGATTTCGAAAATTTTAAATTACATTTTTGGAATCGTCATTGAAAAAGGCTTCAAATAACCCAGTGTCCACGACGGGTCTATTGTTAAGGATGCCAATTGGATGCGAAAGATGCGAAATGGTCACCTTAGTGATTACTTTAATCTAAATTATTTTACTATTAAAACCTCACAGCATCATGTAATACAATACAACTAAGTTGTTGAGCTAAATAGAAGACATGTCGTAGTTGAATTATATGTCGAATTTTCTACGAGGTTGGTTCATAATATTTCTTTGGTGATTCGCAATTTTGGTCCACCTTCTTCATTTACCCTGTATATTGAACACCCTCCATAGCCCCGCTGCCCTTATATATTATTTGTATTCCGAAGTGTTCATCATAGCATTTGAAAAAGTAGGACTTTCAGGCGCCCACTTACCCCATCTTCCCCTTATGTATCTAGAACGTGGTCACGGTCGATTGAAGTTCAACTCTAAAAGTTTGTTTTGATGTGCTACATGTAGCATATACTATAAATAGACACCCTCGAGGACAATGAAGCTCTTTACGATTATAATGATATAACATACAACTCTTTTTATTTGAGCATATTTGCTACTGCGATATCGCAAAATATTGCATTTTTAGATTTCTGCAACAAAATATTCCGAGAGCATTAGCCAAAAAGGGCAATAAATTAATATAATAATTAATATGGTCTTCCGATGATTCCTCGGAATCGTCATAATGATTTGCTACATGTTCCATTTCGTTCAAAAATTTAGGCACCCTTTAGAGGCAACCAAAACTTATGTGTCAAAATACGCAGAAACTTATACGTAGCTGAACTATAGGTCGAGGTTGGTACACCATATTTCCTTAGTGATTGGCAATTTTGTTCAATCCGCTTCATATTAAATACCTTCCATACCCCCCACTGCCCTTCTGTAAAACATGACGTTACTTTATTTTTGCCTGACAACTATAGTCGTTGATGGAGATATGGTTTACCAACGTTGTAAAAATCGACATATAGCTTCCAATATATCTTATATAGGAATTACTTGAATACTTGCATACTTATTTGCATACTTGAACACTATCACATCATTCATCTACTTTCCTTGGTCATCTTGCTTTCCATCAGTATCACATCAGTATCACAAGAGAATTTCTGATTTCAAAATATTTGAGAACACATTTTCATAATTAAGTAATGAAACTTGAAATTTGGAATAAACATATAAATCTAACTTACTCTTACTAATGGATTAGCGTATTTAACCGTCGGTGTATGTATTGGTGAAAATATGACACAACTAGAATAAGATAAAAAGGTGCCAATTGAAAGAAGAGATACTATGTTGTAGAAGTAGAAAAAAAGTTTTACTTCAGACTCTGACCGTAGCAATACTCCAGAAATTACTACTGCAACTGCACTAAAGCCAAACATTGTTGCATTTCGTTTACTTAATATCCAATCAGTGTCAAGAGACTTAAAAGTTGTTTCAAGCGTCATATGCAAAATTCAACTCATAATCAAGAGTCCATGCGAATACTTAATTATAGTTCATATTGGATATTTTAACTTTTTCTACGGTCAGAGACTGAAGTACAAATTATTTTATGCTTTTACGTGCACTACTACAAAATATCTAATACCATAATAATCGCGTCTCTTCTTTCCAAAAATGGTAATAAAATTAGTTGTATTCATTCTCAAATTCATTATCTATAAAACTAACGATCTATAAGCAAACACAGTTGACAACACTGAGCTGAAACTGAATTGAAAAATACTTGAAAAAATACGAAATATTGAAGAATCACTAAGGAAATATGATGTATCATCCTAGACATATGATCCGGTTGCAACGTGTTATGTAGTTCAATCTGACAAGAATATATATTAAAACCAGTTACTGAAATAACCTTGTAATGTTGCGTTGACTACTATCAATCATATCTATAGAAAAATCTGTAATATCTATAAAAGTGCTAAGGTTCAAATGGGCCAAGGTGCATAAGTGCTAAGGTTCATAAGGGCTAAGGTGCATAAGTGCTAAAGTCCATAAGTGCTAAGGTACATAAGCGCTAGTATCCATAAACGCTAACGGGCCTGTAAGTGCTAAGGGGCTTCAGTGCTAATGACCGGTAACGATAAAAACAAGTATAAAAGTGTTTTCTTGCTCATATTATCAACACTAGGAGTTGACGTATTTCGCTTCCCAATTAGCAAATTACATGTGCTCGAGTTAAGTTTTTATTTTGTTTTAATTATTGCCAAAAACCGTTTCAGGGAGACATGTTTTATGGGAAACATTTTCTTCTCTGCCGCAGCCCAATTTACTACCTTATTAACATCGTCATATTTTTGACTACGTTTTACGTTAAAAGCCGGGCACCGAATTTCATAAATGCAACCGATTTAAGAGTAAACTGAAGAGCAGACCCCAGATGTCTCAAATGAGAACGTGATACGGTGTGCCATCATCAATTAATACAATTTGACTTGATTTTGATTTTTTAAATGATCCAAACTTTATTACTTCTTAGATTCGAAATAAGATTGCCATTATTTTCACCTTGGTTTCTTGTTTCAAACTGCGGGTGCTGGACGCAGTTGTGGTAGATCTCTCCATATTATTGGCTCGTCTAACATCTCCAACAATACATACTCCAACTCATTCTGGACGTTGAATCCGAGAACATATGCCGTGCAGATATAAAGAATATCTGTAATTTTATAAATCACAGATTAAGAAATTTAATATATTCAACTTGCAAATTTATGAGCCACTTTAAAAAAGGGATCCATTTTTCGAGGCACTTTTAAATACCATTAGCCTTTTTGTTGTAATATTTTTTGCCCACTGCACCTCCGGCCACCCGTGAATATTTTTCGGTCTACTTTAAATACCATTTATTACACTTTTTATTACTCGTATGCACTTAATTAGGGTCTTATAGAGCTATCTATGGTTTAAATTTTATTACGAAAGTCTTAGAACGTATTATGTATTTAAGACTCTTATCTATGGTTGAAGAAGTTCTGTTGGACAACCAACATGGTTTTAGATCCAAAAGATCTTGTGAGACTGCGGTTGCACAGTTTACGCAATCCGTTTATGATGTTATTGATAATCCTCGGGGCAAAGTCATTGCAATTTTTGTAGATTTTTCCAAGGCTTTTGATACAGTTAAGCATTCCCTCTTAATTGTTAAACTTATTAAAAAATTTAGTAGTAGGATTGAACCTTACATGGTAAAACTATTTACAGAATTATTTTTCTGAGAGAAAATTTAATATTGAAAATGGTGAATTTAACTCTGACTTTTTTATCTCGCTAGCTGGCACTCCTGCTGGAAGTTGTCTTGGCCCTCTTATATTTTCATTATTTATTAATGATATCGGTGAAGCAATATCTCTTCCATTTGTTTTGTACGCTGATGATCTGGTATTCTTTGTTGATGCAACAGACTTGGATGCTGGTCTTGTAGAGATCGACAAATGCTGCCGACAATTAATTGAGTGGTGCGAGATAAATAGTCTTGAGGTAAATCAATCCAAGACCAAAGCCATGCTCTTTCATAAAGCCAATGATTTTACCTCTAAGGGTCTTTTAGGTAATCAAATAGATTTAATGGGCAACAAAATCGATGTAGTTGACTCATTTAAGTATCTCGGAGTAATACTCGATTCAAATCTGACCTTTTCCAATCATTATAAGCATGTAGAATGTAAAATGAATACTGCATTGGGTAAAATGTACAGTTTAAGACGATTTTTTAGTGAAGATGTTGTTAAAACGTTTATTTCGTGTTATGTTATCAGTATTCCTGACTATTGTTTAAGTATATGGAGTGTCCAGAAAGATAGCCAACTTGAAAACCTTCAAGTCAGAATTAATCGCTTTCTTCTGGTGTTTTTTTTGGGTCTGAAGGTGAAAAAAGTTGGACGAAAGTGGAGCTGCGCAAGTGACTCAATGGGCGAAATATTTACCAAAATCAACCTGTTAACTATTTTGGAACGTAGAAAACTAGCACTGCTCAGTTTTGTTCCAAAGTGTAAGAATATTGACTCAATGGTTGATTGGTTCCCTCCAAGCAACTTTAGATGTTCTTCTGAATATGAAATAACTAGCCTAAAGGTCACTCGTGCACGCTCCTCTTGTTATCAACACAGTATAAAATGGTCAGCTATAAGTAACTGGAATTTCTTTGTACAAAAAGTAGCACCACAGGAGGACTGGTGTTTTGGGTACTTCTTTAAAGTATGCAGTGAAAGACTCTTAGAAATAAGGAGAGTAGACTTTGTAACTTAATGCTTAACTGCCGTGATGATTTTTATTGTAACAAAT
>JAANSM010005544.1:0-10027 GCA_036850725.1 Orchesella villosa | reverse complement strand
CGAGATACTTTGACAGACTTTTTCCTGTTCCAACATTTGACGAGTTTATGAAGGCCGTGCAAAAGTTCACTTTTAAATCAGCTTCTAATCCAGGAAGAAGGAGTAGAAAAACGGTGGGAATTATGCCGGAATTGAAGCATCCCTCTTATTACAACGCACTCGCTGGCACTTCCAACTTTATGGAGAATCAATTTATACAAAAACTGGAGACGAATGGCTACGCAGTGAAAAAGCGGGATGGAATTGCTCCAGAAAAACAAAAGGTCTCCAGGTGTAGCTACAACGGAACTGTGATTCCGTGTAATCCTGTGATTGTCCAATGCTGGGAGCCTTCAACGATTGAGTACCTGTCGGAAACGACGACGTTACGATTGCTCACCGTTCTCTACACAAATAACATACCTTATTTGACTTATCGAGGCTTGGCGACTTTGGCAGGAAAGACGGAATTCGTGAGCCTTTACAAGGAGCTCCTTTTCACAGGACCTGAGGCAGAGGTTGCCTTTGCTGATGTGAGCTATGATAAAAAAGAAGTTGAGCAGTTGGGTGGTTTCATCCACCCCGAAAATATGGTGGAGTATGCTCACGAATTAGGAATGAAAGTGTCCATTTACACGATTTCTAGCTCGTGGGAGAATAGCAGAAGAGGATGTGCGAAGAAATGTACGAAAGATAGCAAACGGGAGGAGCTGGAGTACTTTTTCAGTTTGGGTGTGAAAGCCATTTTCGTGGAAGGAATTGGAGAGAGTTTGAGAATCAGAGATGAATACTTTCGAAAGTTTAGGGAGACGGAGAAGGAGCAAAAGACGAGATGGTTACTGATACTTCTTTTAACTCTCCTTTTTACTATTGCTATGAGGCAGTTAGTTTAATTTAAGATGATTCTGGAAAAGGAAAAGATCATTTTAATAAAGCCAATTTATTTCTATAATTTAAAATTACATAATAATAATTCATTACATACAATAAATTCATTCCTTACAAGTTACATTCATGAGAATTGTGAAAGGAGATCTACAGAAAGGGAATTCTACAAAAGCCCGTTCCAAAAATTTAATTGTGTCAAAATTATCGATGATTTGACTTTCTCCCATGATTTCCATTCAGACTAAATTGACTACCCAGTAATAAGCAGAAATTGTACTGCAAGACTATTAGCAAAATCAATACATTTAAGTGGCGTGAGTGCATCTAAAAAGTTATTTGAGCCAAGGTTCATTCTGATAATCCGACAAGATTTATAAAATCTAGATAGATACTTCCGATGCTGCCGCATCTGAGGGCTCGTAAGGTGGCGCTTTAGCACACGAAAAACATGTACAGATTTGAGATAAACATCAACCATCCCACCCAGCAATACAAGTAGCGCCATGCTTGAATTTGTGAAGATCATGAAACATGAGGAAATTAGTAAAAAGTTTTCGTATGTCCAATCTAACCGTACTAATGCCGCCAAGGTTAGTGATTGAATGCTAATGGATGCGACTACTTGGCTTAGTAACATAATGTTTAAGATATTGTTTGTTGTCAGTGACAAAACCTGAATGACTCTGTAAAGAAGGCATTTCTTATTTACAGGAATCATATTTTGTCGCCTTGTTGATGTTTTTACTTGTCTCAGAAAGACTTCAAGACATTCTTTCAAACTATGAGGGCAGAGAACTTGTAGCAGTATCGTTAGATAGGCGCAAACATAAGGCCCGAATGCCATTAACCAGTGATTTACGAGTAAAATCGGGATCTTGATGGCCATATTTAATAAAGTTTCCAATTGAAAAGTACCAAATCTCTTTGAGCATTCGGGAAGAAGCCAGTAACCACCAATTGAAGCTCTACAGGGATTCGTCCAGTGGAGAACGTAAAGGAAAATGAATGGGAGAAATTGTATCGAATAGTATAATAGATACACGAATGCGAGATTGAGCTTGTCAATAAAACCATTATGACAGTTAACATTTGTCTCTACAGAAATACAAAATGTTGCAGTTAAATTTTTATGAATATATGTTACCTATATTGAATAAGTTAAGCAAGTAGTGGAATTACCTTTCTGATGCGCCATGTAAAATTGGAAGTATCCGTTAATGCACAAAGAAAGCGTGGCCGCGTTTCGCCTACAGATAATGGCGTAAAATGAGGAACAACCCAAAACAATTAAAGCTACACCTGTGAGAAATTTTGTAGTGAAAGTGGTCTTAGCTGTTCCAAATTGAACTAAGGCTTGCATAAACATTACACACACGCCAAACAAATATAAATTGGTCCGACGTGAGACCTTTCGAAACTCTCCTTCTGACAACATCACCATTTTTCTGGACCCGGCGTTCCACTCTAGAGGCAAAGCAGATAGCTTGGAAGGCAAGCTAGTGAATTTTGAGAATAATTTTAAGTTTGAAGCTGGCATTGTTAGTTATATGTTTTTTATGGCTGATACTGTGCAAAATGCGATGCGACTGTGTAATGCGACTCCAGTTTAGGAAAGAATCTGACTCTTTAATTTATAAAAATATTTTAAACTTTTGATTAGTAGGCACGAATTTTACCTCTATATTATCTTTAATGTATAATACAAATATTTGCAAACACATACATTTCATATATGGGCCGTACAATAAACTTACGTTTGTGTTATTAGAGTTAAAACTGTTTCTTGTTTTCACAGAATACCAGGTAAAGGATTGTGTGTTAGTTTATCGCAAACTTGTAACCCACAGAGTAATTAAAGATAGTGAAAAATTAACAGAGGGTAAGCAATTATCACCGAGCTTTGCAATATTAACGGCTATTGAAATGTACAAGTAAGGAAACTTTTGGTTAATAATAGTGTTCATTCAGAAGAACTGTATAGACGATTAGATTCTCGTAAGGATTTGATTAATTAAGTTACTTACGTGTTAATAATATACGTGGTTTAAGGGCACAAGTAAGGAGATTTCCATTCACAAAATGTGGGAAATTAAATAATCCGAAAACTAAATTAGCAAAGAATAAATTACTATTTACCATGGAGAAAGGAAAACATGCAATTTACGTGGCAACTTGTTTTTATTCCCACGCATTTACAATAACAGTAACATATAACGCAAATAAGAGCAAATTCTATAATATTTGCTCTGTGGCGACAACCTGATAACTCGATCACTATGCTATCTGGAATAAATGATTTTGATATAAATGTGCTACAACTTACAAAATGCTATATTATTCAATGTTAGAAGGATTGACTTAACAGCAGAGAAGGGAGAATTTATACATACAACGCAACAAGAATTTATTCCTTAACTTAACCACTTTTCACTTACTTTTTTGTCAATATACGGATATGTCGAATATTTTATATACATTGGAATAGACTTCTGAAGTCAAAAATATGTCTGCAATATGTACTTCAAATGGCCAAATAAATATACCATTTAAAATCGAAAAAATGTGTTAAGTATACTCGAAAGAAATGCAGAGAATTAACTTCGATTCAAGTCAATTCGACCAATGTGATATATATAATCTTTACAATGCCTTTTTACATACTTTGCAAGTAAGTATCATATTTTCGTAAGCAAAATGATAGTTTTCATAAATAATAAAATCGAGACGAATTTTCTCAAAAAACTATGAAAAAACCATCCAAATATTCAAAATAATGTCGAATTTCAGGTAAAGTATGTAATCACATGCATCAAAATCTGTAATAATTCGTGAAATATGTCAAATATGTAATTATAAAGTGGGTCTAAACTACTCCAATGATCACTAAAGTTATTTCCTCAAAGCCTAGGAGCAGTCGGATAAAGTGTGAGAAATATGTAGGGGGAAATCTTCCTGTAGGAGAATTGGTACTCGGGGGTGGGGAGGCATATGTTCGGAGGGAATTCGCCGGTAACGTGTATTTACATATTTTACATGCTTTGGGCAAGTCTACATATAATATATGTATTACCCTGCTACTAAAGTAAAATATGCGCCAGAGTAAAGTTTACCGGTCAATGGCGTATCCTTTTACACAAAAAACTGATTCCTAGTTAGAGGCAGTTCCTATCCTAATCCTAACCAATCCTTACACTAATCAAAGCAGTCCTTTAACTAAGATCCTTCAAGGGATAATGACCTCGTACGAGGGCCCCTTGTCGTGGGGGACCTATTTTTGACTAATTACCGTGTTTATTTTGCAACGTCAAAAACGCTCTAAAGGTACCCCTTAATACAGCCTTAAAAAATGTAAGCACATTCCTCTTCCTTATCGTGTACATTGTTCCATGCCCTATTCGAATTGGTTTACAAGACTTTGCAAACTTTTTCATCATTTTATTCCCCACCACAGAGCCCCAATCAAATCCCTTCCATGCTTTGACCGTTCTTTCCCCTTCTACCGACAATTGGGCCGCCATTTCCAAACAAATCACCCACAAAATCTGATCCAAAGCACACCAGCTAACTAAAATCACCACAGCCTCTGTTGACAGCTGCTCCCATTTCGTGAATAGCATTACGTTACTGAACAATGCAACTTGAACAGCGGTCGCATTCATCAACACCGAGAATGGGGAATAAAATTCTAGATACTGAATATTCAGTATTTCTAACGACCGATATTCTCTGATGTACGTTTTCCATTGGCGAAGGTGTGGTTCGCTATATTGGTTTTTGACAGGGATGTCATTGTTTGGGACTCGAAATGCCGTTTTGAGAAGTAAATACACTGTAAATACGTAATGGAATGCTATCACGATATGGAAAATAAATATGAGTACTGCATGATTTGCTGCAATCCAATACACCAAGCATTGAAAATGTTTGTAATTGTGAAGGTAAAATCTGTCTCGAAATAACTCCCAGTTGAAGATCGAGAAGGGGTGGAAGGGATGACGGAAGTAGTAGACTACTATGAGGTATGGGGTGATATATATTGTAAACATCATCAGAATTAATAACACGTCAAACGCGAAGGCAAGTATGGAGCGATTCGGATCATAAAGAGGCATATATTTTTCTGAAAAGGGTCATCGATTAAAAAAAACACTGTAATGAATTTGAAACAAATTTAGGTTGTTTTAACTTACCATGAAATCTCCGAACAAAGTAATAGAATCGATTATGTGTTACCATGAAGCCTTTGCGATTAAACGAGACTCGTAGGTACAAAACGTTAATAATTACTATGGAAAAACACCACATGGGAAATAGAATAGCGAGAGATGAAGCACTTGGAGAATTTCTGTAAATGTAAAGTTGCATAGTGATGAAGGTGTAGTAGGGGCAAATTATAAGGAAATATACGACAATGCCGATATACAATGACCATTTGCTTTCTTGTAAGAGACAGGTTTTAAAATTCCAGGAAAATGGAAGGGATCCAAAAATCACTTGGAATGTAATTAATTGGGAAGTATACCAAGCAAAAATTTTTGTTAACATTTTTACTGAAGTAATGAAAAGTTGATGTCCTAGTCCATGCAAATGTGAGAGTTCCTGATTCTGGAGACGAATTGGGAGTGAGTGAGCTATAACATGCAGGTTTGAAAGCACAATTTAAACGCTAACCATTGTGCTGCAAACCAAGTGCAGCATTATGAGGTTATTATAAATAATTTTGGAACCAACAATTGAAACCCTTACTTGGGTATTTTTGTTATTGAAAGTAACAACTTCATAATGGTTCACACTTTACGAATCATGTGTCCCACTTTTATAATTGGGGGCTTTTATTTTGTAATACGTGGTATGCAACTGTGCTACGGGGACCATCAAAAATTTGACGTTGTACGGATACGTAATTTACAGTTTTGTAGTTTTCTAGGTTTCTCTTCAAGTAGGTTACGAAAAAATTACTTGAACCTTGGACAAAATACCCAGCAATAAAATTATCCGGCGAAAAATTCCGTAATTTGACACGCATTTGAGAAAAGTACCATCTACTATTGGTTTGCTTAAGCAAAATATAGATTTTTCACATTTAGAATTGCAGCATACATTAGCCGTGATATACAGTTTGACATAAAGCTTTTAGCGGGTTACTGCTCTACGTTAACGTTAGTAAATCAGGCATATTGCGCAGAAATTACAAAATGACCCACAAGGCGCAGCAGCGGGACATCCACCGCCGAGTCATTGAGTAAGGCGAGCAGCCAAATTTTAACTTAAAACGCGCGACTAAAATAATGTAAGCAAAGAATTTCTGCTTCAGTCATTGAGATTACCAACAACAAGAATGAAGTCTTTTTTACATGATCTTGGTCGCGGGTTTTAACTTAAAATGTGGCTGTTCGCTTTACTCAATGACTCGGCGCAACGGTGGGTGTCACCCTGGTGTACCTTGTGGGTCATTTTGTAATGTCTACCTAGTACATATATTAGAAGCCAAAATAAGAAAGGGGACTGAAAGGCACAATTGGTGTACTTACAATTCAGATAATATGCGGTCGGAACCCATTCCAATTTTGGGCTGTTAAAATTAAGTGGGCCGTGCTATTCAATTTTTGTACTTTCCATAATTTTGGTCGCATTATCAAACCTAGACCGCAATTTCAATATAGGTTTACTGGTATATGCTTATTGATTTACAGTAAGTACAATACAGGCATGAACACCTTTCAAGCGGAACAGTATGGTACAATTATATATTACACATATACCTTTTAGAATAATACGAATATACGACAATTCCATTTGATTTGTCATATGAAAATCGTTTTGGCATCTCAGAAGTTTGAAGATGTATTGAATTAGTAGTATATTATTTTAAAATCAGTTATGAAGGCATATATTAGAAACTGTTTATCTCATGCCCAATCAAGTTGCTAATGATATATAATTCCAGTAATGTCAGCAGGGACACCAGAATTCTGTATGGTCAGAAAAACTGATGTTAACTCTGGGCAATTTGGGGCTCGCCAAATAACCAATCTAATTTATGTATTGCTGGTGCCTAAATTTTGAACTTGAATAGTTTTGAAATTATACGGACAAATTATAATTTTGTAATGTACTTTATGTTACTGCATATTCAAATACAACTATGTCACAAGTATTATACAGTTGAATCATACGGTTAGTTTCATCGATGAAAATTCGCCTTAAAATCTAAGCGCTATTCAGAAACACTAAATGATATCCTAATAAGCAACTTTAGCTAAAACCATAAAGACTTATTGCGGCTAATGCGGGCCAGATATACTTTCAATACAAAAGTATCCTCCTTATTCCATAGTCCGTGTCCGTAGGCATGGCGTGCAAAAATAAAAATATCATAGTTTTACTGCTAACAGGAAATACCACAAGTTGTATGAATTTTACTTTACTTCGTTTGTTTGCTCTGCATAATTTAGTTTCGTCCAATTGTATATATTTTAATGTCTTTATTATTAACAGCTCAAATAAGTTGTAGCTATAAGATAAAGTGCTCTTCCATAAATTTAT
Organism: Orchesella villosa; assembly: GCA_036850725.1. Lineage (NCBI taxonomy): Eukaryota > Metazoa > Arthropoda > Collembola > Entomobryomorpha > Orchesellidae > Orchesella > Orchesella villosa. Next base: position 2,614 of record JAANSM010005544.1, on the reverse strand, counting down.
TAATTACCGATGTGGATCCTTTTGCTTCTTTGTAAAGCTTATTAAATTAACATCAAATTATTCAAGGATAATATTTGACCAACATTTTGTCGTAAGCGGTTGTAATTTCTCGCTAACATCATAAGACAGGATATTTAGAAACCACATCATTTGACTTCTTACTGTTTCAATCTGGTCACGGGATGTACATTACATATTACACAGTATAATAGTGTCAGTGACAAAAATTGAGTGCTCGATTGAAGTAATTTATCGAACTTGTGACAATAAAAACAAATAGGACTAGTTTGTCAAAATGCCATATAAAATATCTTACAGTTTATTGCATTTTCACACATTGTTGGTTTTCTTCTCCACAATACATATCATTGAAGGTGAATCTGCAAATGCAATTGTTGGCTCAAGGGACCACAGAAGGTACTTGCACTTATTTCCGTATTCAATTCTATTCAGCTATATACAGCATTATTAAGACTTTCATTTCAGATTTCAATTGATACACACATACATATAAGATATTATGCTGTATGTATTAAAATCTACATACTATGTTGTATAGTGTGGAAATCCATCAGCCAAGCTAATATCAGATTACTTACGAGTAAAAATAAATAGAGTAGACCCGAGGCGACCATGATGTCAAGTTTACAATATTAAAAAATAATGCATAAAAACACATCACACATCGAAAGTATGCTCATAAGGTTACTGTATAAGGATCAAATAAATGTACGGCACCTGGGTAGAAGGTATAGATATGGGTTTAAATTAGGGGATCCATATGAACCATCAGAACTATTTTTAACTGTAATTACGACCAAAACAACGCGGCTGATGGGTACAATCATTAACACCTTGTGGTGGCATAAATCGTCCCAAAACATTTAGCATATGCTAATATCACCCTCATCTAGACAATATTTGAATAATGCTTTGACTATTCACATCACACTTAGGCCTAGTAGCAAGTACCATGTGGGGAAAAATCCTAATTCTACAAAACATACNCTCATCTGAAAATTATTTGAATAAGGTTTGACTATTCACATCACACTTAGGCCTAGTAGCAAGTACCATGTGGGGAAAAATCCTAATTCTGCAAAACATACACTTATTATACATATTCATATTGGCTCAATCAAATGATATGCACATTATACAACTATGCATAAAAAGAATTGAACATATTAGTCCATATTTCGGAAACTCCAATTGGTCATTATAAAATCATTCCCAATTGGTCAGAATCGGTTTCGACCAATTCAGTAGGTAGCATATAAGCTGCAGGGAGAGGACAGAACTTTACGGGTTTTCATTTCTCAGTACCAGTTTGCAGTCTTTGCTTAAAGAATTGTCTTTAATCAAACTTGCTGAGGTTCAACCTTCAGGATTGAAACTTCAGGAAACAGTTAGTTTCACGCCTGAAAACATACCAGAAGGGACTCAGAGTCAGCATTAAATCGGCATAATACCTCTTATGCCACCGTGGTCAGGGTCACTTACACGGGAACTACCAAGGCTGCAACCCTGCGAATTGGCTGATACAGGGCACAGAGGTAGGTATTGGTGAAGTATGAATGCATGCAAAAGGATTTTACTCCATGGCCAATTGTTTCCAAGTTACAGAACATTTTGATTTTCGAAGTCGACTTTTGAAAATTTTCTCGTTTTCTTATGGAGATTAACATGGGAGAAATAACATTATACAGGCCCTGTTCAAATATTTCGAAATACGAAATTCTCTTGAAACATGTTTTTTGATGCCTTAAATATCTAAGAAATACTTTGTAGTGTAATAACTCGTGGAAAAGGATACATTTCAAGTGTTTTGTAGCTGAGAAGTTGAGTTTTAAGAGAATTTCGGATTTCCAAATATTTGAACAGAGGGGGGGACCCTGTCTCATGTTGTTTCCCCTATATTAATCTCCATAAGAAAAAGGGAAAATTTTCAAAAGTTGATTTCGCAAATAAAAATGTACTGTAACTTGGAAACATTTGGCCACGGAGTAAAATCCTTTTGCATGCATTCATACTTCACTAAAACCTACCTCTGTGCCCGGTATCAGCAAATTCGCAGGGTTGCAGCCTATTGGTAGTTCCCGTATGTGATGCTGATTTGCGCAGGCGATAACAAGAATTATTTGAGTATGGGTCTAACTCACCTTTGGTACCAAAGGCGAGTTAGACCCATACTCAAATAATTCTTGGTAGTTCCCGTGTTAGTATCGTGCTCACCGCTTATAACCGGCCTAGAGAGGACAATCATCATCAACCAGCGTGCTTCTTGCTTCTGAGTATTCTGAAACCTGTACTTTGGATTAATCCACTTGAATAGAACTATATAAGGTTAACTGTAAGTATAATTAAGTATAAATTAAGTAAGTGTTTCTTCTAAGATAAGTAAAGCAATAGAACTCTGAATTCTTTGGATATGCTGAGGCCAGAGGTTTCACAGAACCAAAATTCAGCAGTATATTGGTGTACTTAGACTCGGATGTATGTAGTTACGATCCCGGGTGGGGATCCTTGGGACTCCAGTTACGGAGAACCGATGCTCGGGTTTTATTTTAAATATATTAGGGGTGAACGTAGTAGATGGTAGGAGAAAGATGGG
>JAANSM010005543.1:0-10030 GCA_036850725.1 Orchesella villosa | reverse complement strand
CAAAAGTCACCCTACTTTGATTGGGAAATCAGGGAGCAGTTGTCCCAGGACTGATGTGCATTAAGGTAGGTAACAGAAAAATAACAATTCTATGCTTTCAGCAAAGTGACAAACTGAAAGCATGTCAAAGTTTTCGAAACTTTCGGGCTCTGCTCCAGATGTAATCGTTAGTAGGTGTTGAACTGGAGTTAAAATCTTGCAAAAACTGTCCAGATTTGACGTTTTCAGTTTTTAATGGGAATCTGCATTTGGTTTCACATATTATGTTGCTATTCTTGTCTTTTAATGACTAAAAGAGAAATCGTTTGATTTCTAAGCCGCATCAAATTTCCAGTGTAGGCAGTAGCCGCCTTGTAGGAAACGTACACATTTACAAACAGAGTAAAGTATCCTGTATTATAAGCTCCGCGACCAAGCTAGCTGGTTTTCCTCATACCTGGAAATCTGGTAAGGAACTTACATTGGCAAAGACAAGGTTGATTTAATATCCATCCAACTTACTTTACTCACATCCGCCTTAGAACATCATGACTTGCTTATAAAGCCGGAACTTGCCAATCAAACATTTTTGATCATGTTTGTTTTGTAGCAAGCAATGTAGTGACAGGTAGATTTTATACGAAAGCTATAGGGTTTGTGTCTGAATCACTTTTGTAAGATTTTTACCTTCATTTTCTCCCAGAGATTTAAGAACTTTCCTAAGATATGAATATTTTTAAACGCTGGATACTATGTGGACACTAATAACCATATCTTTATACATTATACACAAAGCAATGTTAGGTTTTTATTGTAGGTCATGTGTCATGTCCTTTTCTAACGTCACCCTCCAAATGGCAAATTATATAGTGTGTGAAATAATGGAAAGTATTAAGTTGCAATGGAAAATAACAACTTCGTTGGCTTCTGCCTTTCAAAAAAATACTCCTGAGTATAAAATCTGGAAATTCAGGAAATGGTATCCATTTCAGCAAAAAATATGGTGGTCGGGTACGTGGTTGACGTCCCTGCTGGATACTATGTGGACACTAATAACCATATCTTTATACATTATACACAAAGCAATGTTAGGTTTTTATTGTAGGTCATGTGTCATGTCCTTTTCTAACATCACCCTCCAAATGGCAAATTATATAGTGTGTGAAATAATGGCAAGTATTAAGTTGCAATGGAAAATGACAACTTCGTTGGCTTCTGCCTTGCAAAAAAATACTCCGGAGAATAAAATCTGGAAATTCAGGAAATGGTATCCATTTCAGCAAAAAATATGGTGGTCGGGTACGTGGTTGACGTCCCCGTCTGGAAAATAATGAGGAGAAATAGATACGCTACAAAGTTATGGACCCCAAAACGTCCGGTCAATAATTGCAAAGTGAAAACAAAGAAAAAAGAAAGTACTTTGTAGCTTAAGACATAGAGGTCAAAGTAAATATTAAACATTTAATTCATTTCTAGGTATTTTTACGAAGAGCATGGTTAGCACTCATTTTTCTTCTAACAAACTCGTTGGGTAATATTATGATAGGGTTTCATTGTGAAAATCATCTTTATTAACTGAGTTGTGAATGTTTTTCTTTGGACTGTACTGTGCGGGAGCTATTCCCACATACTATGGAATGTCATAAACCAATATCATTACGACGTCCAACAAACTGAAACTAGAGTATACTCTCCTTCTGATTTAATTTGTTTACCTAAACAATTCTAAAACAACAGAATATTTCTACTTTATCATTTATTCTCGTTAAAACTCCGTTGTAGTCCTTGTGAATGTCCCTACAACAGTTAAAGGCCATAAGGTACGTGAACTGCTATGAATTTATGCTTCATACGACATAATTTGAAACTAGATTTTACAGTAACTACTACCGGTTATATTAGTGTTTAAAACCTTCAGAGTGCCCCAATTTCTCCAAAATGACAAGCAGATTTAATTGAAAACCTGATACACATTGTGAAATTGTTATGGCCAAAGCACCATTTTATGGTTGTATTGGGATGTTAGAATTATAAAAAATTGTAAGCATCATTTTCTAGCATGTTTATTCGCTCAGAGGAGTTCAAATCATTAATATATTTTTATGCATACCTTTGCAGTTGTTTTAGAAAACCATCTTGTTTTTACTTCAATATGACCCAAGTTGCTGCTGGACCCATAAAAAATAAGTAACACAATCTACGAACATAATATCTTCTTTCATATTCTCAGTTACTGTTATCAGTGATCATTCAGGGGAATAACACGTACCTAAAACATACAATTAAGGTCTGGATAAGGATGTACTATTATGACGTACGATGTACTGCGCAATTTATTGCAAACACACTCTTTTTTCCTTCCACAATCTCATCCCCTATGAACTTATATACCTAGATATGTACTCAAAGTTCCCAGGAGAAAGTCCGAAATGTGATACATATGTGAATAATTGTATGTATCTTTCGTTACTTTCTTTTTATATTCGCATGTTATATGGAGTATATTAGGATAATATAGAAGCTCCATTTTATATACCAGCAGGCAATTTTGCAAATAATTTTGAGTTTGAATTTTAAAACGACAGTAGACCACAATTTTTTTCAATCATAGCAAAAGAAACCAATTTGAATTAAATGCAGTAACATGGTAAACCTCAACAAACCAGTCTAATTTATTTAAATGGTAAGCTTATTTTATTTTACGTTTAAGATAATCAGTGCACAACAAATTGTGGAGAAATTAGTTGAAATTATGTATTTCAATTTTAAAATCAAAATAAATAAAATGTTCCAATTGAAATTTCGAGCGTTGTAATTACAAAATTTACATCGGGAAATCATCCAATATTGGTACTAAACAGCAAATTTAAATAATTATTTGAACTAACATATGTCACAATTCAATTAACAGTTGACGTTTGAAAATGCCCATACGATCCATTTCTCCACAAAAACTTTATTGTCGAAAACCCGCATTCATTAATCGGTATTAAAGTAAGTTTATGTCTTAGCCAGCATTGGGGATAATGGGTGACTGCGACCATCCATTCCACCTCCATCAGGTCTGATATATGAACAGTACACAAAATTCCAATGATCAGATACATTGAACAAATTTTTTGGGGCTTTCTAATTTTAAGAAAAAAAACAGGATCGCATACAGACAATAAGCTTATTAGAGTATATTAACAAGGAAAGGGATCATACCGATATAAATAGTATTGTGGTGCATGTGGTCTTAATCCAAGAATGCCAGTGTGACGTAGCGACTGTAAATAACGATAAAGAATGACAATCAACAATGTAATATCAAATTATCTCATTTCCTACTTTCATCTTAAAAATTCGGTTACCATATATGATTAAATTCTGGATGCTAATCAATTATTGGAAACATAAACAACTTTAGGTCGCCAAGATGACTTGAATTTAAAACTGAGCTCAATTGCCACTTGCTCAATGAAATACCTTGGATTACGGGGGCTTAATTCAATTTGTGATTGCTTACCCAAGTTTTGAATTTTGATGACGCTTCTGCAGACGATGATGATAGTTCATGTTGCTGTTCAGGCTCTGGCAAGACGTCAGACCTTCTAAATTCCTTCATTTCCACCCCTTTGTTCACCACTAGATCATTGATGGCTAGATTTTGAGGCTTTAAGCGGCCACAGCAAACCCAGTCAAAACAATCACGAATTGTCGTACTCATTTTACTGATGGTCTTGATAGAGTTTTGAGCTATTCACCTTCAAAGATGAAAGCCGTATGAATTGCTTCGATCTTTATGTATGACTCTTTCGGTTTGATCTTGATCTCTCAAAAGGAGCTATTGTATACTATACTATGAAAGAAAAATGCACATAGTTTGAAAAGGAATGTTACATATTATTTTACCTTCTTTCGCCTCCTTAACTATGTGGTTTAGCAAAGTAAAGAAACACAAGGCAATAGGTAAACGCAAGCACATGCTTTATGATGTTCTTGTTCGGTTTGGCAGTTAGAAATCTAATGTACTGCTTATCAAATATTGACAGGGCATGTATACTTTTGATGAAACTGGAAGGTGAGGTGGTTCCGTTCAAGTCGTTGCAGAATGAGAGACAAATGAAATTGATGCAACCTTTCTGATAATCCCCTCGTATGAAAGAAAAATGCACATAGTTTGAAAAGGAATGTTACATATTATTTTACCTTCTTTCGTCTCCTTAACTATGTGGTTTAGCAAAGTACAGAAACACAAGGCGATAGGCAAACGCAAGCGCAATGATGTTCTTGTTCGGTTCGGCAGTTGAGGTGGTTCCGGTTTCTTTCAATATACAATGCACCTTAATATTTAAACATCGACGAAGTAAACTACACTACAACTGTCGCTTCTACTTTACTCTCTTTGTGTTTGTGTCACTTCTACTGTTGCAAATATCTGATGAATTGAAGTAGAGAGTAACATACTTTCTATGCAATGACGTATACATTACATTATTTCATATACACGTAATGGATGGTGTATATACCAAACCAACTATAAACCAATTTCTTCTAACATCTTATATTATACCTATGCTTCAGTTTGTGTTCATATTGGTAATAATGAATACATGAAGCAACTAATGTTTTAGAAACATCTCACATATAGGTGGTACGGTATTTCTGTATAATTTTACAAAACATTGTGTCTTTGTATTTCTTTAAACTTTGCATTTTAGTTTTTGCTTCTTTCGAAGAAGAATTATCAGCCATAACGATTTCCTAGATAACAAGATCTATATATTTTTTATTTAACACAAATCTATGTTTACTATTTAGTTTGGATCACTTTATCGTTTCCTTAGTTTATGACAATTGCATGGCACGGAAATTGGCGACAAGAGCAAGATCTACATGAGTACTTATAAGGAGATTTATTTTATTTAATCAGTTGAAACTGATCCAGTTAGTCCTTTTGATGTACTACGCTTCCATTCAACAGTTACAGGTCTCATAAAGTACGTCAAGTAAGATAAAGATTTGCTTCATGCGACAACCTTGCAAATAGGATTTTTAAAAACCTTATGACACCTTCACAAAATCATCCTTAATAACTTCAAAATTCTTTAGGAAAATTACTCTTCATCCAGTATTTTACGAGTGTACTTGCATAATTTCGTATTTATGCTTTCTTTACGTTATTATTGTTGTTTAATATGTTTCACGCGTCAACCGTGCAGCAAAAAATCTGAAAGTGGTATACGCGAATGTATACAATTTGAAGAATTATAGTATCATATAACATGCATGAGGTAGAATTTGTTCTACAACTTCGACCACTATAAATCCAAAAAAAGGTAATCAGTTGCTTCCGTTTTTTCATTAGATATAGTGAGTGTAATCAAAGAGTTCCGAAGCCATATTTAATATGCTTTTGTTTAATCTCTCAAATGTAGCTACGCAAAATATGAAAGCAAGTATCTAAAAGAACATAGCCTGAAAGAGGAAGCTACCTTCCTTTTACCATCTTTCACCTTACTTGCTCGGCTCGGCATTTGGAAATCTGAACAACTGTTTAGCAAGTATTGGTAAGATATGTTCGCTACATTTGAAAAGGGAAAGGTTCTTATATATTAGTTCAATTATATACTTACTCTGTTGCTTTGCGCCTAAATTATCACAGTTGAAATGCAGTACACTACAACTGTCGATTTTTCTTACCAGTCTTTGTGTCTCTTTCTTTTCTTTTTTCGTTTTTCTCTTTGTGTCGCTACTACTGCTGCCAATATCCGTATAATAGCAGCATAATATTACACTATAATCGAAATACAGTATTCCTATGTATTGCGGCATATACAGTAGATTTAAGTATATTTTTAATGTTTTATGTAATAGATGCTATGTGCACCAATCATGAAACTAGTGTTCGAAAACCATGTGCTGTTCGAGGTGTACACGTGTAGTGGGAAGTAAGACGCAAATGTTAAAAAATATTTCAAGTTGAAAAGTTGGGTGGAAGGTTTATTCTGTACCAAATTATAAGTCGAGAAATCCGGCCTTATGCATATTTCATATGCTTTATCTGACTGATTCCAAACTTCGTAAGTGAATGTTTGGTGACCAATGAAGTCGATTAAGCCCATGTTGCTAGCACAAATTTTATAGATTTTGGCTTATAAGCACATATTTGTTTATAGCAACATATTTTGCATATTGTTCTTAAATAAGCCGTTATTTGTGGACATTTTGACCCTTTTCTCGAAGATTTACGACTATTTTTAACAAACTTTGAGAACTTTCTTCTGAAAGTTTAATCTAGATTTATAGTTGTTTTATTAAAAAACGATGTCTTGACTTAAAAAGCGGACTGATTTTATTTCAATTCCAGTAAATAAAAACACCATGTGAAAACCTCAAGTATTACTGATGAAGCTATGTAGTCCCCTAAAATTAAATCCCAACCAGAATAATAACTACAATGGCAAGATTAACGGCAAATAATATATTTTTTTGCAAATTATTACGAAATTTCGTTTTTGTAACATATTTTTTCTGTTTTTACCATATATTTGAGCATTTATTTTGGCTATTTTAAGTAAATATGAACAACTCTAGGCCCAACCTACATATCTTCCAAATTCCGTGCTTCTTTTCTGAAAGATGAACAACAAACCACTCTAGACTCCACTTACTTTTTGTTGAAGAGATCGCATAATTCGTATAGTACATGTCTTTGGAGAAAACGAAGAGAAAGCCAACTTTTCCTAATTTTTTTCATCCGTTTTCCTTTTCTGTAGCATTATTAGATTCGCACACTTTGAGCTCATGCAACAACAACTAATTGTGTTAGGTGCTGATAAACTGTTTCCTGTAGTCAGTTTTGATAGAATGTCCTGTGTGTAGTTTTCGTAGTCGTTTCTGAAAATTTCTTACCTACGTCTTTGCTATATAACTTATTTAAAAAAATTCTAGGTGATTGCTAGATTGCGCAAATATATTGTAAAGGAAGCGACGCATATATAGTACTTATGAAAATCACGTATCTTCCGTATGATGTCAAATGTCAAGCATCCTCGGAAGAAGTAATTGATTTTATAGTCGAACGAGTTTAAGTGCTTCCCATCTTCCGGCACTCTACCAATATTCGTAAATGTATATACAGTATCATTAACATCTTACCTCTTTTCACCTTGTTTGAAAGTACAGCCAAAGAACCTTACACGCATGCCCATAATATGTTCTATATGGTTTTAGTTTCTCCTTGGAAATGCTTCCAAAAGCAGCGATAATTGAAGACAGTGCTCTCATTTGGTGCTGAGATGTGTTAAAATAAAGATGAAAATTTTAGAAGGAGCTCAAACTCAAGAATAATTTAACTCGTTTGTACACCTGTTCATTCTTGTTTTATTGCTAGAAAAATTCGTGTCATATTTAAAACTTGATCGCAGTTTCAACGTCAGTGCAGGTTTAACATTCAAAATGTGTTCATTCACAATGTTGCTGGCTTCGTGCTACGACTGGTGTTTTCGAAATAGCAGATTGGAAGAAACTGTGAGAGAGGACAAATTAAAAATCGAAGTGAAACTGAGAGACGAGATTGAAATACCACCTGGCTTCAGAAACGTGGACGTGGAATACAATGTAACTGTGAAATTATCAAAGCCACCTATAATATCACCATCAACAGCGGCGCCACGTTAGCCAGTGGGCGTCGTTATCATCAAGTATCCATGAGCTGCAATTCGTTGATTTGTAATTCAAGAAGTCGGATCCACGGGCTGCAGTTCAAAAAGGTAGATATCTAAATATCTATTTATATAATAGTATTCAGAAAAGCGACGTACTTAAAGTATATCAAAGGTTTCTACGCTTTCATATTCTGCTTCTGATGTAATCGTTAGAAGTAGTGAACTGGAATGAAAGTTTTGTTCAGCCTCTGCAGTTTTGATACGCTTTCATTTGTAGTTGTTTCGCTGGTAATCTGCATATGAATTCGTATATGTAATTGTTCTTAGCAATTACTATAAGAGAAGTCGTTTGATTTCTAGACCCCCTACTTTTTAAATTTCGAGTAGGGTTTCAAAGACTAATTCAGACATTATAGGGTAAGCCTTTGAATTGAATTGAATTGCTGGGTTTATTTTAGTGACAATAGTTATAATGTAGTGCAACATTGTTTTCATAAATAGGTCACTCAGCTAGACTAATAGATAATAATTAAAACAGTTAAAAAGAAGTAAATTAGAAGGAGAAGAATTAATAAAAAAAGATATACAAGAAGTCATTCCATTAATATGTCGGTTGTTCATAACAGGTCGAGTCGTTCTCAAAAATTAATATGCCTGCGTCATATTGCCACACCCGTTGACAAAAATAGAAACCTACCCAGTATGCTGGGCTCCACGACCAAAATAGTTTTCCTCATTCTTTGAAATCTGAAAAGGACCTTGCATTGGCAAAGAAAGTGTTGATTTAATTTCCTTCTAACTTACTTACCTTCCCACATCTACCTTAAAACATCATGATTCATGACTTGCTTATAAAGCCGGAACTTTCCAATCAAACCCGGTTGATCCGGTTTGTCTTCTAGTGAGCAATAAAGTAACAGGTAAATTTAATATGAAAGCGATTGCAGAGGTTTCGTGTCTGAATCAGTTTTCTAAAAAAAACTTGTTCGTATAGTTTTACTACGGATGTCTTAGGACTTTTAGCTGCAAATATGAAGAGATGCTTGATCGTCTGCAGACGACAATAACTATAATTGCATACATTTGACTTGTTGTTTTTCACAAACGTCTCCAAATTTTAGCAGGAATGTGTTTGAAATAATGGCATGTATTACGTTGAAAGTAGAAGAATAGCAATTTTGCTCCATGCGGGCTGTGCAGAAAATGTTGACCGCAGACTATAATCTGAAACGGTTTCCATTCCAGCAAGGAAACTAGTGACCATGTGGAAGTAGAAAAATTCATGTTCTGTTATTATTCAATGGATCAATGCCTCTCAAGGTAAAAATATTTCTTAAAAACCGGAAGGATAGGTCACATCCACCTATTTATGTAGAAAATTATGTGTATAATTTACGGTTATGTTATTTGCGACTACCCTTCTAGTTGCAAGCACTTCCGCTGGATTAGAATTACTTTTGGGAAAACTATGAAAGCGCCGGAGCATGTTACAGTTTAAATATAAGTAATTATGCTCTTATTGCGAATATTTATCGAAGAAAAAGTATAAGTGGCTAATGTCACTTTCAGAAAACTAATGAGGAGAAATATATAATATGACAGTAGCTGGGCAGCTAACAGGTTCTGAGTAAGTGCTGGTGAAAGCCAAGAAAGTATAAGTATGCCTTGTAGTTTTATACGTTAAGGTAAACTTTTAAATATATACCACACATTTCTAAATACTTTTATGAAGCTTACGGCTAGGTTTTATACTCTTTACCACAGATCTACATAACGTAGATTGAGTTACTTCATTTACGAAGCATTACCAAAAAGTGTGATTTCATTTGCAAAATATTTTACGACGTGCAGGACCGTGTTTCCACGAGACCGAATTTTCATTCAAATCTACTCACAAGCTGATCATCTAGGCAGATGTGCCTTCAATACATTTTATTCAAAATCAAACCATTTTCATTACTTATTAGAACACGAACTCAAACGACATTACAGGACCAACAACAATTTTAACAAAAACTGAATCCATATGGATTGATACACACAGTACTGTTTACACAATACATATTGCATACAAGCTTCTTGAAGAATAGGTAGGGAATATAATTTTGCATTGTCAATGCACCATTGTCAGACTTCAAATTTTGAGTAGTCAGGGATATATGGTCCTGCACTTGGAAATACATAATCACGAAACTAGTGCTCCGTGCCTTCATCTAAGTTCTTTTATATCAATGCATTTAACTTGTATGGACCAAGAAGCTTCTAAGACAAATATTCCATGGTATCCGCGGGTATCCGTTCTTCAGGAGATGAAGCTTCAGGTTTGGAGATGGTGAACTGGGGATGGAGTTAATTTTTAGCAATGAAAAGTAAATGGTAACTACAGGTAACCATCCCCA
>JAANSM010005542.1:0-10034 GCA_036850725.1 Orchesella villosa | reverse complement strand
TACATTATATAATAACATCTCGGGACTACACAAATTTACGTGGGCGTTAAGCATTACCGACATAGATTTATTTCCCATGCAAGTACTTTTGTCCTTCCGTAAAAACCAAAAGCATCTTGTAGTGCTGAGTTTGTAAAAATGTAATAAGAAAGAGAACAAAGTATTGAAAGTACGTCGGAGATACTTTCATATTCACGAAAAGTTTTATAAACGCTGAAGGCATTACTTATTCAACGGAATTAATTTAAATGCATACCTTTTCATTTGAACCGGAAAGCAAACAGTGTCAAAATAGCACATTTCATTTAGTTCCTCATGAAGACCATTTTCGTACTAGATTTTGAGACTACTGGAGCTTCTTTAATTTCGAAATAAAGTCGAAGTGCTACCACTCTGCCTGTTTTTTCAAAATGCTGTAATTGTTTAAAAGAAAAATTCATTACAACTAAAAAAATTAGTTGAAATTTTTATTAAATTTTAAAGCATTTTATTGCAATACTTAAATTTACTTATTTTATACACATAAATAGGTTATAAAGAAGCGGATAGTTTACACAGGTTTTATAAATGAAAGACAAAAATACATAACAGTCGAAAAAGTTAGGACAAATTTGGAAAATCGTTTTCTTATTTTGTCTGTCTACTACATATTTTAGTATTATTTACATATTAAAAAAGGATTATATGAATGACTTTGCATCGTAAAATCATCACTATTTATTCACACAAAATAGGACAGAAAGCCCTTAAGGAAAAAAATGATCTACATTTTATGGCATAACAATATTACGTTAAAGGACTATATATTTATATTTATCCCTTAACTAATCCTCATCATCATCATCATCTCCTTTACCACCGAGTCTCCCTGACTTGGCATCTGTCACTATTCCCCACACATCAATTAGGAAGTCATCCGTGAAGCCAAATGATTCTAATTCCGAATTATCTACGGCTTCGGCTAGCTCCATTGTGTTGCTTTTGCTCAACGCCATTTCGAATATTTGGGTTGCTGCAAAAAATAATTGAGATGAATTCATTATTTTACTCTATCGCTCTAGTTGGTAACTTGCCAGAAATTTTTTTTGGCAGATGTATTTCTTACCAAGATCGTTATCATTTATTCCCATAAAGTTCTCCAGTAGTCGGTTTATACTTTCTATTGCGGTTTTGGCAAGGTCGTCCGGCTAAATTAATAGGAAAACTGAAATATTACCTATTTCTTGAAAATTTAAACGGTGTTTAATACATTCTAATTTGAAACTTACCGCTTGCTCAATTTGTGCTGGGCCATTAGATCTGAACCTCAGCGTTTCTTTTCCACTGCCATAGCTTTTTCCTTTGTTTCCTTTATTCTTTGAATCTGATTTGGGTCCAATGTTCACTATAAAACAAAATTATTTATACTTTAATATAAATTTAAGAATTCATCATGAAAAAAATATTATTTAATCTAAATCTCTTACTGAAACCCGCTTTAAGCGGTTCCACAAGGCGAATCACAAACGTTTTGCCAACAGGAATACTCTTGAGATATTTTGCCACCTCGACGTGTCGCCAACCTACTAGATTCTCATTATCAATTCTTTCAATGTGGTCTCCTATCTAAAAAATATTACAAAAAAAACTCCAAGCTAATAAACAATTCTTGCTAAAAAATTCATTTAAAATCGTAATCAGTTTCTATGCATGAGCTTCTAACCTGTATCGCTTTGCACTGATCAATAATGGAACCTTCCCTAATCCTCTTAATAAATGCGTACCCATTCCCATTATCCGTAATCGTGAGACCAAGAGCATCTTCTGATTTTGTCAACTCCACCTCCTTCTTTGTTCCTTTTCGGTGCACAAAAATGAAGTCATCCAAGCAAAGCTGAGCACTTAACAAATTTTCCATATCAATTCTGTGGGTGTTTAGGGTGCAAAATAATATCTAGAAATGCAATATAATTGTTAATAACGATTTAAATTATGTAAAAAAATAATATATCTTCCACCAAACGGTGTAAATCCCCCACGAAAAATATACTTAATTTCATAATGATTTTATTTTCTTTATTTTTCCAACGTACGTCATCAATAGGAAAATCATAGCAATCCGCAATTTTCTGGTAGAGCTCTTTCACATTAGAAAATCCCGTGAGCACTTAACAAATTTTCCATATCAATTCTGTGGGTGTTTAGGGTGCAAAATAATATCTGAAAATTAAAAATAATTGTTAATAATTATTTAAATTCTGTAAAAAATAATATATTTTCCACCAAACGGCGTAAATCCCCCACGAAAAATATAATTAATTTCATAATAATATTATTTTCTTTATTTTTCCAACGTACGTCATCAATAGGAAAATCATAGCAATCCGCAATTTTCTGGTAGAGCTCTTTCACATTAGAAAATCCCGAAATGAGCCCAGTCGGACTGCCTTGAGCTTGCTGACAGTGAAAAACCAGTTTTGGTTTTGATACCGTGCTCCGTTGAACAAGTCCATTTTCTACTGCCTCAAATTGGTAACCTTGACCTGATCCTTGATGACCATTCCCATTTTTATACTGGTTATTATTAGTAAAAGGGGCAGAGTTCCCATTTCGTGGTGGGGGAACTGGAGCACTGCCTCCATTTAGACGCTTTTTATCAAATAAGGGCATCTTTTTTGCTTAAATCACTATATTTATCTATCAATTAGTATTACACTATCCTCCAAAACCAAAAACCAAACCTCAATTTTGACGTTAATTGCCCTGAATTCTCCAACCAAACTGAATTTTCTCACATTTCCACACACACACACACACACAAACGAATAAATTATTATGCGTAAGTTACAAGTCGTCCTTTACTTTGCAAAAAATAATTGTCGCAATTCACAAATCCATTCGTACAAGTATTGCCTAATTGCATACCACCTTATAATCTCTTCCATCAATGTGTGATCATCATGACGTTAACTATTAACTGAAAAACTATACAGTATATAGCTTATACCCAATATATTTTATCAGCGTCCATATAACCTGTCAATGAAACTGAGATAAAATGAGCTCACCTTAAACACTAAAACACCTTAAAACTTTACTCATTTCAGAGCACACACACGTAATACACACGTCATTTTTTTCACAATTCAATTCCACTTTGTCTTCCCTTTTGTCACCAGCGTCAAGTCAAAGCTAAAGTATTCTTCATCAAAAAGGTGATGTGTGATGATCAGTATGACAGTCTACATCAAATACAACTTAAAACCCTCACCTTAATCACAATCTACACACACACTTGTCTAATCTCTTTGCCCATCTCCAATATTGAAAATAATCATTTATAATTTTTACACAATTTTTTAGGCTAAAGAAACAAACCAAAGCTAAAATCCACACAGTATATATTCACGTTTATAAGGTATATCTCTGTCTCTGCTTCTGCCTTCACCTTATTAATTTAACATTTTACATTACAAATTACACAAAACTGTTAACTTTAACATGTGTTGTGTGAGTATATAACACTTTACCAACCTTAACAAATAAACTGAACTGGCATAAGAGATTACGTATTACTCACTCTCTGTGAGTATTGCTTGTCCTTCAACTATAAATGGGATTTGAGGTGTATGAGCTGATAATAATCGTAAAAAAATTGAGTAGGTATACAAAGTGTACATGTCGCAATGGAGTTATCGAACCAAGATAAATCTGTCTACTGTTTTTCTCTCTCTATTCAACTTGTGAATTGTGAGCTTCTCTTGTCATTGCCATAACGCTAAAACTCGATGTAATAACGCATTGAAATTGTGCTTGTATATCTGTCGCGTTACAACAGTTACAAGCTAAACCATTATGATTGGGATTTTTAGTGAAGAACTCTATATTACACACGTATATGGTATGGCAGAGAGCTGTAGAGAAACACAATGGTACGGTGTACGATGCAGTAATTTTATGTTGTATTTTATCCCATATTATTCAACGTAGTCATCCCATGTCTCCGTTGAGAGGAGGATGACGATAAATGGGATGATAAAATGGAATGCTCTTTGAATAGGAGAGATGTATATGAGAAATACGTAAAGGTGCAAAAAAATAATAGTGATATTGCTCCATTCTGATTCTATATGATAGGAATTCTATACAATATATATGATGATTTAGCAAAACCAAAGAACCAAGTCACATTGTAGAAGAGTGTGAGTGAGTGACGGAGCTGAGGTTGAATAAAGCTTTTTTAGGAAAAGATCAGTGACATCATGTTTGCGTGGAGTTTTGTGAGTAGAAAATCCAATATATAATGGAGAGTGCATACTGTGTTTTTTGTGTTGCTACTTCGCTACTACACACCTTTCCGCAAGTAATAAATAGCAAAAAATGGAAAAAGGATGATGATAATGTTGATGTTGTTGATGATAATGATGGTGATGGGGAGCTTTTAGCTTTATAGCAAAGCTTAGCTTTAAGAGAGCACCTTCTTTGTTGTTTTCAGTTTGTGTTTGTTGGGGTGGCAGTAGTAGAACTGCATACTGCATAGAGGAATAGTGGGGGAGGGAGGAAGCATTGCAAGTGCAGAGCTAAAAAAACTGTCGAGTTTTAAGCCGATTCAATGCAAAACGAGGAGGAATGCGAATGTGAACATTGCTCGCATGAATATCATGTGCCTGTTTACATGTCATGTCTTTTGTTGATAGGGTTAGTTGCATAGAATTTTTTTTGTAATTTGTAATCAAAACAGGGTGTAGAAAAGTAGCGGAATGTAATAATTATTAAAACTGGATAGATATATTTTAAATTTGTATCCAAATACTTCAGCAGAAACTAAATTTTAAACCTTATCAAAAAAAACATTTCGTGAATCACTAAAATTTTTTAACCTAAAAAAGTTACATATTTTCAATTTTTGGCTTTAAGACGGACGGACGAACAATAGCGCTTTATAATACTACGTAAAATTACATTTTAGAATCGTTCTGCCGGCTAGTCCTATTAGTAAACAGAAAAACAAATATAAAAACTATTTAATGCACTCTCATTCCTACCACTAACTCGCTCCTTGATTATTGTATGAGCCGGATGCCGAGTGCTTCTCTGCAGAGAGCGAGAGAGACGCAAAGGATGTTAGTTCCACTTTTTCTGCTTGTGCATTCACATTTTATTATGGATTCAGATAGCAGTGGCCACCTCAGCGTGAATACCAGCAAAAAGGGTTGATGTTGATACCATCTTAATGCAGTTTATATCTTTTGCTAGAGCTATATGCATAATATTGCATAAGCTTTTCATTGCAAGTAAATCTACATTCGTAATGTATTTCTACTATATAATCCCTATCCCTAACACTATGTTACATTTTTCTATAAAACATTGCAATTTTATCGTCACATAAGTCACCTATTGTGAGTCTGTTATGTTGTGCGGTAGGATTATTTTTTACAAACAAACAAAATTTTATGTATATAATACGCTTGTGGAAATCACTCAAGCGTTCAGGACAGGATTCAAGTGGGGGTTTTATCCATTGTGTTTTGTGTTATTATGTTATTATTTATGGTGATACCGAGTACCAAGCTCAAATTCTCATTGTGTTTTAATAATTTTTGAACAAATATAAAAATAAATATGCAAAGCTCAAATATACAAACTTGTTTATATACATTTAGGCATAAAATCCAATTAGAAGAACTTCACCAACATTGTAATTCTATATAGATGATATAAATTTAGCATTTATCACAATGCACCCACATTTGGCTCCTACTTATCATCTTGTACTTAGCTTTAGCTCAATTTTTTTACCTTGTTTGGGTGTCTCCCTCCTCCTCTTCTATTTTTTACTTGTGATGATTTCAGCTAGGGAATTTTAGTCATGTTATTTTATCTTGTTGTTGCTCTTGATGGTGATGACGACGATCATGATGATGATGATGAATGCAACTTTTATCAAA
Source organism: Orchesella villosa (assembly GCA_036850725.1). NCBI lineage: Eukaryota > Metazoa > Arthropoda > Collembola > Entomobryomorpha > Orchesellidae > Orchesella > Orchesella villosa. Next base: position 4,104 of record JAANSM010005542.1, on the reverse strand, counting down.
GCACATTATTAGACGCATGCATGGATGATTATCATCATCATCATCATTTTAGCTATCATTATCTCAGCAGCCAGCTGCTATCTTGAGCTGGCTTGAAAGGAAAATGCAAAGCTAAAACTAGTAGGTTTTATATGAATGAATTTTATATGAAATAAAGCAACCTGTGAGTGAGCACCAAAGAGACGAAATGAACATTGAATATGTGAATAAGTATGTTACGCAATGAGAGTGAATCAGAGACTTGGGTGAGCGCTGCTCTACACGGTTTTGATATCGAATTCTAATTCCTTTTATTTCTTTTAAAACTCGCTTCCTCTCACACAGTATAAAAACCTGCTGAGCTATTCAATGAGGAAAGAGAAGGAAGTGAGTTTATAGCGTGACCTGAAGACTGAGGAAGTTAATTGTAAGTCGTCGGCTGACCTAAATATAAGCGATTTTACTGCTGCGAAGAATTCTAATTTTGAAATTTATTAGATTTTATAGATTATACAATTTTTTTTATTACTATCTAATTTTTAACATTATTTTTACATTTCATTTACTCAATATTTTGCAAAGAATATTTCATTTAAAAAATTAATTTCATAAATTTTTTGTAATATTAAAATTCTTATTATCATTTCGTCATGAGAATTCCAGCAGCCGCCCAATTAACAATACAATCTGCAATGGCGAATGCTGTAAACTTCTTGATGATCCTTATGGGTACATTCGAGTAACCAATTCTTGGGCAAGCCCTAAATTGTGGCTTTTTCTTCTTACTGTAAACATATTGCTTCCAAAATTCGACAAATGAGATCCCCTGTCTATTAGAAATACCTGCTACAGTCATATGAAGAAAATCATACGTAATGCAAACGCACACAATAAACGGAAAAGGGAGATACGACATTGTGGACATACTATCATACACTTTTATGGTTGCATAAGAGCACCCAACGGCTAGTAACATTCTCATGACAGTTAGTATCCCTATAAAAGTCCGCATGATTGTGTTCGTGATTCCAGTAAGAATTTATGTTGCTCTAAAAAGTTTTAAACAGCTTGTAAATTTGAGGTGTCCACACTTGGCTTCCACTAGCAAAAACACTTAGTTTCTGTTGATTTTTGGCTGATCTGATTTTAGATCTGATTCTGTTTTTTCTGTCATTTCAGTCATTTTCCCATACACCAATATCAATATGTCGCTTGACCGTCGGAACATAGTCGTCCCGTGCGAATCTTCACATTGCCCTAACATAGCAGTGATGGTTGATAATTGATAAAGATTTAAATTTTTGTTATATCACTGATAACTGATTCCATTTAGCTGATAAGTCTTATAGTTTCAGTGTGTAATGACATAACTGGCGCTAGTATAGGTGAATATTAATCCTATTTAATTTGAATTCGTTTTACTCATTACTCGAATATATAATGGAATGCTTGACTCCCGCCACGGTTAATGTTACCTTCTTGAAAATGAATATATGTTTGCGACTCAATCCTATTCCGATTGGTTATTGTCTACAATAACATTTTTATACTGGCTTCATTACTACGTATTATCAAGAAAAATAATTATGAATTTGCAAGATTATTCAGCAAAATATTTTCATATTTACAATAAATCCTTGGACGAAGAAAACATAGATCTCAGCATTGCAGAAGGTTAATAAATTACATGAAACTTGTTTTTGGCTTAGAAAATTGTCAATATTTAAGCTGGTTTGATTTGGCTATGCTAAAAACATTACTTACAACTTATAGCAAAGGTTACTAATCATATAACCAACATTCAGTGAAAATTCATTAACATTACTCTTTCATTACGCAAATCAAAAATATAAATAAGATCATAACATTTTCCTTGCTAAATTAATAGAGTAATATAAGTCGCAGTATTGTTTCTACGGCGTAATTTCTTTCTCTTCGTTATAAATTATATAATCAGAGCAGTGGAAAATCCAGGATTGCAGTAATTGCACTATGGCGTTCGGCAATAATTTGGAAACGGCAGAGATTATCCAATCGAATTTGCCACCATTTATAAATTGCTAGAATCAGTTAATTATGTTTTATGAACCAAAAGCCTTATTTAAACAAACACAACTTAACTAAAAATTCTGTTCCACGCCCAATTCAGATTGAATACCATATACCGCCATAAGGAATCTGGCGCCAAAAATAGAATTAAGCAACTCTGTAAAAATAAAATTTACTCACCATAAACATTAAGACATATGAAATAATGAAAATTAAATATTAATGTCTAACCGTTATGTTTACTTGGATTTGCTACGGCAATATTTTCAATAAGAAATTGAACATTGAATTAATTAGATGTGTTCATCAGATTGTTTGTTGATGGACATATGACACGCCTCAAAAATCAATAAAATGGAACAAATATTTTCGAGTGAAAACAATCACATCGTATGTGGTACGTTTTAGTCAGCAAATTTATGCTTCCCTTTCTGAAATGTGGTGTTTATTTTCACAACCACAAAATTGAAAATTATGGTGTTAAAAGTAACGGCGAAAGTGATAAAACTGCATCTCCTTTTCACATTTCCCTTAAGACTTCTCCCGTTCTGCTGGGACAAGAGAAGTGATACATTTTTTATTTCTAAAAATCCAACTTTCTTACGCCAATGGCGTATTTGTGCAACCTTATGGGGCTTTCTTTTCGCGTTTTCTAGTTTGAAATTTATGTTTGCATCTTTTCAACGAAATAAACCATTAGCATCTCTTCTCTTAAACGACACGTTTTTCGGAACAGTGCATTTTTTTGGCGCCGTCGTGTTCTTGGGTAGCGTAAAAAACGCAGAAACCCAATCTCAATTGTACAACTGTCTTATAAATTTTAAATTTCAAGACACAATTGTCCAACATCCCAAGAATAAAGTTCGTAATGAAAAGAAAATACAAGATTTACCAGAATTATGTGGAATTGGAGTAATTTGTGCTGCCTGGTTATGTATTTTTCCGCTCTTGCCTTTGGTCTCGTTTGTTTTTCCTTGTCAGCAGCTTTCTTCAAGCCTAATTTCCTACTTTTTGTCATGTTCTGATTATCCAAGTATTAATTTATTTTCGTATTGTGTTGAAGTAGTGCTACTAGCAGTTGTGTTTCTTTTAGCTGGATTTCATGGATGTCTTCTTGCAACGTCAATTCCTACTTGGAATGTTTATTTGTTGAAGCTAAGGTAAATTTAGTGACAATTGAGTATAAATAATAAACTTATGAAACTATCGAAATCATAATAAAAATTATTAATAAAATTCTTATTTTTCTTTAGAGCGACTATAATTGAGTATACATAATAAACTATCGAAATCATAATAAAAAATTATTAATAAAATTCTTATTTTTCTTTAGAGCGACTACAAAATACGGCTTCAATGAATCTCCACAAAATTTCTTGGATTTATTACACTCATATCGTCAACTCCAAATATTTACATCAATTCTTAATGCATTTTGCCGCCCATATTTTTTGCCAGCGCTCCAAATAACTTCTTCAGGATTGATAATTGGGGGATTGTACACGGCAGTTGTTTCAGCTGGAAATCTTCCAACGTTAATCTACATTATGGTAATAGTATTCACCATCGAAGTCTTAGTATTTACTTCTGGTGTGATGGAAGTTTCAAGTCGGGGATTTTCTGTGTCAAATTCAATACTCAAATCCTTTAAAAGGTGTACTGAGTTCCTAAAAAATAGATTTCTCCGAAGATATGCTTTGTCATTGCCACCTTTAAAAATTTACATGGGTCCGTATTACGTAGATAGAATGAAAGCACCTGCTCTGGTGAGATTTTGCTTACAAAGAACAGCTTTGCTGATTGTAAAATCTAGAACGGGATAAGGATTTTTTAGGTTAGCTAAATTCTCATGTGGAAGGATTGCAACCGATTTAGACAAAGAAATAGGAGTAAATGCAAACTTCTTTGGCGCCAGCTGGTATAATGTATTACAAATGAAACTAATGTTGAGAGTGCAGAGCAGAAAGGGATAAAAAGTTGAAGCTATGTGGCTGTAGATGTCATACAAGATCGTTGTGAAAGCTGTGCTTTCCATGTAGAAGCTAAAGATGTGTTACTTTTCCCCAAGTCTCAACT
>JAANSM010005541.1:0-10034 GCA_036850725.1 Orchesella villosa | reverse complement strand
TCGAATTTGGGACACTGTTATCTTGCGGATAATTGGAAGTAAGTGAAATCAAGTAATGACTTTCCAATTTCTTTTTTAATGGTCATGCAGATATGGTATAAAAAAAGATGTCAACGAAGGCTTTTAAGTGAAGATAATCTATGAAGCTGTATGGAATACTAACGCATTTGTTTCTAATTAAACACTTGTTTAAGCAATTGTGTATGTGATGGAAGAAGGACAATTTGTTATATAGAAAATTCATTTGGTTTTCCGTTTATGTTTACAGGGACTTTTTCTGTGATTGCACAAAGGGACACCCAGGTCGATACTGTGAAGTTAGCCCATACTGCGACCCTGAGAACAATGTGACGTTCTGTTCCAACGGAGGGACGTGCAAGTAAGTGACGCAGACATAATGCTATTCTACAATAAAAAATGAAATTTACAGAAACTGGCATGTTTTATAAGATGTCAAAATCTATTCATTCTCATTTTGCCCCCTCTGTATAACAAAAATAATTCATTTAGAAATTTTGACGAATTTGAAGAAATAGCCCCACCTTTATTTAATTATTCCTCAGTGTGTTTGAATAAGAAAACGCACTCACGTGTATAAAACTTGATAGAATGTGCATACTAAAATATCATTTTGCATTGATAATCTGTTAAGAATACGATGCATTCGTTGGGACATGCAAACAGTGAAAATCGTGTCATAATTTGGTGTATTTAAATTAATTATGTATGGGAGTATTATTGAAAAATAGCGTAAATGTACGAACTTCGATGATACTTTCAATTGATTCTAATCTAACTTAAGTAAAATAACAATTCACTTCAAGAATATCAATCGAACTGATAAAAATAAATTCAAGCGTACCGAAGAATCATGTTCTGCCGGGCATTACCCTTTCAATATTGGAAATATTGAAATAATTCCTAACAAAATATAAAAATAATGTTCAGTCAGAGGTTACATGATTATAAGTAATGCAGCCGTTGACTAACACGAAAGAGCTTTCCCCCAATTGGGTTTCTGTCAACTTTACCAACTGCATGAGTACTTGATTTTGGCTTAGATAAGTTGACAATTAAAATTGAACTCTCATATAAACCAAAATGATATGACAATTTCTTTCTTTAGCACAGTTTCATACGTATTCATGACGGCTTGTTCAGTGCACACTGTACAAGAGTAAGTTAGGAAAAGGTAGTAGAGATAGGACTGATCGTGAGTACTTGGACAGGCGGCTGACTACACTACTTCCACTTTTGGAAGGTATTTCCAAAAGTGATGCACATTTTCCTCCCACTTCAATGTTGGCAACCAGAATGATTCATAAAACTGTGTGTAATGTCCCTATCATAGTCCTTAGCATCCGTCAGAAAATGCGATAGAATGCCTTAGGGAACCTTTTATTGTTGGCAAGTGAGTGTGACGTAAGTATGTTACTGCATTCAAAGTTTCTGGCAAAATACCCCATGCAAAAAAGTAAAACAAAGTACAACTGAAAGAAGTTTAGGAAGGACCACACACCACACGAGGCATTCGTGCATGCAAAACAGTCTGGAAATCTGGATATGACGTGTTATATACGTATATCTAATGTATGATATTCTTCTACATGTCTGTTTCTAATGTAGTATGTACATACAAACAAGCTTGCCGGCCTGTCGGCCTTTTCCTTCCGCATCTAAACTGGTTGTCAGTTAGACAGAGCAGAAAATAGAAGAAAAGTAAAACATTCGTCCTGAACTAAGAGGTACAACTAAAAGACATATTAATCAGGATCGGCTAGACTTTCGCCAGTTTGAAGCGTAAAACTTACGGATCTGTGCATGGAATGATACAACTACTTTCATCAAAGACGAAAATAAAATTTCGTTGTAGTGGAAATCTTTACAGTGCTTCCTATAAATAAACAAACTCATTTTACATGTAGTATTATATCCGTTGCTCCTAGATAAAGAGCTATAAGATACGATACAGAGAGGTTGCAGTTAACAGGAATGAAATTTGGAGAGATAGTTGAATCCGCTATTTGTTTTAAGAAATCCAAAGCAAGTATTGTAATTACTCAAAATACAATACAGAGAAAAGTGAGAGCAGTGAAGAGAATAAGACAGCTTTTAAGCGTTTTTCTTGAAAGCATGGAAGATTCTGCTGATCATCACGAATCACAATCAATGCGCGCTAGAAAAGTAAGTGTGGAGCAATATATGTATAAAATATAGTGCAATTCTTTCAAAATATTCCAATGTTCTTTCTGTAAGTAGAAACCACGCTTTGCTCTATATACATATATTCATCAATACCACATCAATGATCTTATGATCTCACATCTCACTCTTTCGCACACTATACAGCTGACGCTATTAACTAATGGAAAAAGCCAGTGCATTTCAGGTATCTTCCTTTATCTTTAAGGGAGAAAAAGGAAATCTAATGTGAGAAATGGAAAGTATGCAACGCAAAGCGAAACGGAAAGAAAAGTAGACAGAGAAAGTAAGTAGAGGCGGTACAAGAAAAACCCAAAATGCAATCAGCTCTCCCATTCTCCCATTTTCAGACACATACACATCTTTCTCTTTTACAATCATGATGTCTATATCACGTTGCACTTACAAACACTCACGCCATCACAACTGTCTAGAAAGAGAAAGTGGTACCCTGAATGGTATCTTCTTTTGGTTGAATAAGGCCAGCAAAAAAAGTAAAAGCAGAAGAAGAAAGTAGGCATCAGGAAATCTGAAAGAACAGAATAACGAATACAATGACTTTCACTATTTTCTCTACAAAAGCACATACACATTCAGTTACAACTCGCATGCATTCATCTTTATAAATCTATATGGACAAAACGAACCATAAAATCATCAACATCATAATCTCCTTAGATTGAAACTCTTTCTTTGCATTGGAAGAAGCAAACTTAAACACAAACCAACATGATCGAAATATCTCTTATCTTTTTCTAAAAGCAGCTTTATACTTTCCTTGTTCACGTGGGTAATTTATTATTTGACATATTTTAACTGTGACAGTATGGAAAGATTTCCAAGTAAACATATCAATCATATTTTTTGTGTGAATGTAAATGCTGTGTGTTGCTGGTTTCATAGTTTACTTGATACCTTTCAAAACACCCTAAGTGGCTTTAAAAATCTTTGTAATTGTTATTATGCCGGGGGTTGATTGATTACTCTTTTCCAAGTTATTTTTGTTAGCATCATGCTTGATGAGACGAGACAAGGAATGATGGTACGCACAGCATTAGTCTGACGTAGGGGGAAGTCTCCATTTCAATTACTAGGAAAATGCTATTTGTCGACTTTCCCCAGACTCTCATCTAACCATGTTTAATACAAAGCCGACTTATGCTTGTAGATTTCATCTTTTAATGGCGTACTTACAACGTATGGAACTACACTTGACAAAATAGTCCTCACGACACCCCAATGTAGTGTTGCTTTTCCCTACTTCTATCTAATACGTTTAGTCAATGGTATTGAGTGATTTACTTCGGAATTTCATGCATGTTGCCGAAGTTCTTTGACTTTAGCACTGAAGGATTATGTTACGTTGTAGAAAGAGCAGAGAGATACTTTGATTTTGTGCATGAGGAAGCAATAAATTATGAGGTACATAATGGAGCCACGCACTTTAAGCCCCTTATTGAATTCCAATGACATTCCAAGTCCGTTTAATTGATAAGATCATATTGTTCCCAGATCAATTTGTCACATGATAGTCATAAAGTTGGGTGTGTTACGAGAATTCTATTTAACTATTAAAAACAAATGCGTCACGTCACGTCGTATGCCATTATAATAGAAAATTAATCATGTCTATGATCTCTGCATTGTTGAACAAGTATACGTTTTTCTATAGAATTCTTGGTTCTGGAGCTGGATATTGTGAATGCAAGCCAGAATTTACTGGGGCACGGTGTGAAAAGCGAATAGCAATGGAGCCTGTAGCTGAACAAGGTATGTTTGTTAAATAAACCTCTCTTGAGGTTTTACTAGAATGAAAGAATGTTTAGTAGATTTTACACACTGCCTTGCTATATACTAAGAAATCGACTATGTGTAATTATTTAAAGTGACAGCGAAATTGAAGGAATCTCAGTCTGTAAAAGCTTTGACCCGAACCTCAAGCTGTACTCCTGAAACATCAAAATCCCCTTGCTCATGTCGACCAACTCCCAGAAGTGGACGAATCGTTAAAGAAAGTGAGTTTAATCAAGTTAATTATTACAACACACTTCAACATTTCAGTTGATTTAACTGCTCGGTCTCAATATTCATTCATTATGTACCCAGTTTCTAAAGCGTAAGTTGTAAGCAATGTGTAGTGGTAAGAACTTCGAACACTTTGGTATGTACATGCATATCTTATGAATGAGGATAGACAAACATTTGAACACTTGTGTTTGTTCTATCTGATCAAATGTCCACGAATGACATGACATGACATGACGCAAGGAGTGAGTAGCTTCAATTTAACGCTTTATTTTCCATAAAAGCTGGAAAACTCATTTAACTTTTTCTTATTACAAATTCCCCTGTTTACTTTCTCACACTTTCTCGTTCATGACGAAATGACAATTCTCAAATTGCAAATGGTATTCCCACAGATTGGAGAAAGTACGAAGCAGTCATATCAATTACTTCAAATTACACGTCGAACAGCACTGGGAACAGCCTTACCATGATGGGTTACTACTTGCAGAGTAATATCAGCGAATGGTTCAAAAATAAAGGTCTACCCGAATTAGAAATTGTGGCTGTGACATTTCAAACTCACCGGAAGGATTCGAAACCTTCACAACTCCGAATTCATTTGCATGGACCATTAGAAAAGCGCAATGAAACACATTCCGTTTTAAAAGACTGGATACCTCATGAAATAAACTATTCGAAGACCAATATTTCCTTTCTGAACAAAACAGTTGAGCTCCACACAATTCCACGTATGCAACATAAGGTAATCCCTTTGGTCTTTCTCAAAGTTGTCTACNAAGACCAATATTTCCTTTCTGAACAAAACAGTTGAGCTCCACACAATTCCACGTATGCAACATAAGGTAATCCCTTTGGTCTTTCTCAAAGTTGTCTACAGACTACAGCTCTCAAATATTTAATTTTATGAATTGGAATTGTTACCCCATGTTGAAATTCGAAACGAAGTTCTTGTTTATCTTTCTGTTGAGTTGAGCATACAATGAGTTGACACGTTATAATGTCCCTATAGTCTCTGGGGTAATGGTAGAATTGAATAGGGATGTTAATTAAGTTGATTTGCATTTTACAGAGCGTTGAGAAGAATAAGAAACTAAAAATTGGGAAAACAGTTATCATTTCATGCACTGCGACAACAGGCAATTCAACGTACTTCGCCGAGAGGGATATCCGGTTCCGCTGGTTCAAAGATAATCTACCCATCAATGTCTCACTAGCCACAAGGTACGCGTCATAATATACTTTATCATTATATAAAAATTTGCAAATAAGCTAGTAATTCGGATTCATGGGGTGTATATTAGTAATTAGAAAAGCTCCACTGAGTAAACTGATTCGTAATATCATAGTTCGACCTTCTTTATTTTTAATTTATTAGACATATGACGATGGGGAAAACGTATTTGAATGAGGATGAAACTACATCTGTACTGATGATTGATGTTGTCAGTGCACTTGATGGGGGAACTTATTATTGTGAAGTAAGCTACTAAATTTCCTTATTTCCTTTGTAAATTCTAATATATTGTCTATGAAGTAGTAAGTATATTACGCATGTAATGTATTTTGTAGTTGAACCCTTTCGTTGAACCTTGTTCCGTTTTTGAGATTTAAGTAGCTTTGATGCACAGATATTGAGTTTATAGTATTTATGGAAAGGTTTTAACCCAGGGTCTTAAACTGTCCTTTCCATGCTAATAAGTGTGCGTGTGTATGAATAAATGAGTCGACTGATGAACTATAAATCGATATTACACAGGTCACCGATATGGCATTTGGGGATCAACAGTGTGGACAACAGGAAGTTGAAGTAATATTGCCACCCAAAATCGAATTGGAACCGATGAGCCTAACGCTAGAGAAGGTAAACAATCTTTGTTGATGGGTGCATATCGAAGATCATTCACAGTTTATTGCTTTTCTAAAAAGTTGCATGGAATGATAATAACGGATGAAATGATAAGCATATTTAAATTATGTGCTATCAACTGATTTTCGGAGGAAAACAGTTTAGCAGCTACTTTATATTGATCCTGGGTGCACATTTCACTCATACAAATACTGCCAGCTTGCTATGGATTTTGCCAGCAATATTTTCTTTCACACTCATTGTGAGTTGTGTGTAATTTTAATTTGATTTGGTTTCACATAATTTCAGCGAAAAATGGAGAAAGGGATAGTGATAACGTGTACAGATGCAAGCCACGTTGATATTGATCCTCATAATAAATCAACAGAATTCATGTGGTTAAGAACTGGAAGTAATAAGGAGCTCATCAACACTGATGCCGTTGTAAAAGAAGAACTTATACCACAGGGGAAGTTACTGCGAATTTTAAGAGCTGATCATTCAGAATCATTTACATGCCGAGGATTTAGTAAGGATGGTATGCTCTATATTTTTATGCTATTTACGTGTATGTATAATGTAATATGTATTCTGTCATAAGCTCCAGTAGCAATAATTATTACTCGAAAATAGTTCATAATATATCAACAGCAATACACTAGAAAAAATAGATAAACTTGCTGTACAACTTTTAGATCGTATAAGCACCAGCTCTCAAGCTAATCCCAAAATTTGCATTAGATGTTTGATATCATCATAGATCTTAACTGCATTGCATTTTTCTTTGTTTTCTTTATTGTTATAGGGGACATGCGTTCAAGAAGTGTGCAAGTGCGAGTTCTCGACTCAAAAAATTCCCCATCATGCAACAGACACTGGGAACGACTAGCCAGGAGCGACGAAAAACTTTTATGGGAGTGGACGGCACCAAACACAGTGGCGATGATACAATGTCCCAAGGACTTCTATGGGTATGTTCAGCGATCCTGTATTGTGACCAGCAAAGGGAGAGTTCAATGGGGCAAGACTGACTTTTCACGTTGCGTTTCAGATAACCCTTATGGAAGTTAATCATACAGTAAGTAACAGCAGCATAGCTTGGAATTATAATTCTAACAAACTTATTCTCTTGTCACTCACTCAGTTGAGTAGTGGAAGCTCTCTAAGTTGAAGTTGAAGTAACAACGAATGGTAGAGAGATATATTGAACTGAATTTGCATACATGAAACTTTATAAATTGTAATTTTATCAGCTTCAAAATGCCAAAGGAGGATTCGGCTACTGGCAGGCTTCAAGTGCTGTGCGGTTAATGGAAGATGTAGAAAAGTATATGAATACCAGTAAAGTGTTATACCATGGAGAAGGAGAGAAAATCATTGCTATCATGGAGGATATCGTACAGTATGCTAAGGCAAAAGGAAAGGTTAAGGTTTGTTCACCAATGATATGACATGATATGTTTTCATATAGACTGACAGCATCAGTGGTTTACTTGTACACTTGTAGTTTCATGCTTTTACAAAGAACTTTTGCTTTCTTCGGAAGGTTTTCATTGATAATGGACTAAGACAATGTGTATTTCTGACATATTTAACCATCACAGGTCAATGGCTTGTTTCCCGTGTTCTTTCGGACAGTTGTCAAATTTTTGAAGATGCGGAATTCCTGTGTGGACGAGCAAAGCGTACAAGCCCTTTGCCAGATAATAGTTGACGTGGCTGTTAGCGGGGCAATGTAATACTCACTTTCTTTTTCTCTCTCGTTTCTTTCCTTATAAAATATGCATAGAAAACAACTGAACATGTTCCATTAACGAAATATGTGCTCAGCAAAAAATTTCTTTGTTACAGGCAAGAAATGTCTAGTGCAATTTCAAAGGAGCCACAAATAAATTCATCAGATGTGTTTCTTCTTCAGACACTGTATGTAAGTGCCGAAGCTAAATATGACAAGGTATCATACATGTTTCCACATCAAGATGCTTTCAGGTGTGTTTATGGTACCTTTATTTTCGTCGTTAATCCAATCATTTCCTTTAGAAACTAAATATATTTCCAGAATTCGTTGAATGATTTTCTAACAGAAATGACAGTCTGGAATGGTTGCAGAACAAACTTAGTGTGGAGTTTCCTTTGGATTCTGAAGGCTTTAAAGAAAATGGCTACATAATAATGGCTGCGTACAAAAACTTGTCGTTACTTCTTTCACCAAATGATGATATTCAAGCAGGCACCAAAAAGAGCCTTCGATAATTCAATTAAACTCATTTCTCCAGTTGTTCAAATATCGATTCCCGAAGTTAAATATTATTTTCCCAAAGATTCCCCTATCAAGATTAATTTCAACCTGTCCAAACAACATAGATCCCTTGTTCGTCGGACACCGATAACTGGCTCATCGTTTGCAACTCAATTAACTCTGAAAGGTACATACTTCAGCTGCGGAGTGCTTGATAATACCAGCTCAACAAAAACTGACTATGGAGGACTTCGATGGAGCATGGGCGTATGTACAATGGAGATATATGAAAATTATGTGGAATGTCAGTGTGACAAGTTGGGAATATTTGGACTGCTCAAAGTTAGCAATCTTGAGGACGTGAGTGTGCATAGTATTCATAAGAAAGGATTACACTACATAGAACATGCATAAACTGCTGCACATTTTCAAGGAAATGAAAGGGAATCTAATGCTGTCTTGATTCTTGTTTATTTAGGAAATTCCTCGAGTAAATAACGACATTCCTGGGATCATAATCGCTGGCTTCTCATTTTGTATTTTGAGTTGTGTTCTTTCCGCAGTACTACTATGTCTGTACCTAAAATGCCGCATTTCTCCAGATTCATTATATGCACTGAAACTCGCTGACTGTTTCATGGTGTTCTGTGCTGTATTCATCATCCTAATAGGGGTAAGTGTGACTATATATTTTACCAAAGTTCAAAGGAAAATGCCTAGTTAAATATCATGAACAACTCCTTTGTTATTTTATACATACAGCGTAACGAAATGTCGTCTTCTTCGTGGCTCGTATGGTCAGCATCAGCTTGCTCATTTTTAATAGGCTCCCTTAGCATCCAAATCACAAAGGCCCTTCGTGTGTTGCTGATGGAAGCTAAGGTCGACACACCTGGCTTCGTATTTCCTTGGCTTCGTAATGTTTCTCAAATCAACTTATTATCCGCTATAACGTTCAGTACAGTTTTGCCAGTGTGGACAGGAACGGTTGCCAAAATAATTGGTCAAGATACATCCAATGAGTCGGCCTTCAAAGAGACATCGCATGTTTTCGCCATCTTTGTGGCCACAGTTGGATTAGTGGTTCTAGTCTTTTTAGCGATTTACTACAAAGCCTTCCTGAAGACAAGAGCAGAGTTGGATACATTTCAGGAGCAGGGTTCTGCACCCAACTCATACGCTTCAGCAGATATGAGATGGATGTTGACTTACCGGTAATCACATTGATAACATGTAATACCTTAGTCAGTGACGACGCCTTTCTGCTTCATTATGAATCTTGGGTTTTGTTGTTTGTGACAGAATGAAGACATTAAACCGCAGCCTTTGCTTAACACTTGTTCTTCTTGTTATGATACTTGGGATCATTCTTTATGAAAATATTCGTCACAGCATTTTTATCCAATATTTTTTGGGACTGTCGACCACTACGATGGTAAGCGTTAGTAGCTTAGTAGTCATTAAATTTTTGTTGAATAACTAACGAAATAATATATCTAGTATTTGTTATAAAACCTGACTCTGTTAATATTTCCTTTAGGGTACTGTTCTGTTTCTGTCTTACGTTACCCATTCCGAATATACAATGACGACCAATTTTTGTCATCGAAATCATTCAGAAAAGCCCCTTAGAAGGGATCCAGAGAAAGATTTTTCACACGAAGCAAATGGGAGTCAACGAAAGCTGTATAATATATCATCAGATGTAGCTGGGAATGG
>JAANSM010005540.1:0-10035 GCA_036850725.1 Orchesella villosa | reverse complement strand
AGAGAAGTAGATGGGAAAGCTGCAGGAAAACTAGGAAGAGAATTAGACCGGGGCCGCTGGGTAATGGGCTGTGGCTGTTTACTTCCCCTGTTGAATAGCCCTGTGATACCAGACTTTAGACCTCTTTTAACACGAGGCTTATCGATTTCAATATTCTTATTTGTAAGAAGGATGGGGATTCCAGACAGTTCTGGGGAGCGGTTGGAATAGATAGGAATAGGAATAGCGGCGTAGGTTGGAAGCGCGTGTTCAGAATCTCCATTGGAGTTGGATATTTTTGGGGCATCTTGATACACTGATAGGACTGGCGATGCGTTTGTTTCAAATTGGCATACAGCAATAAATAAAAGACACAACCCCGAAATTTTAATAATTCGAATACGCATTTTAACGTTTGAGTATTAGAATTAGAGTAAATAAGAATGGCCAGTGAGCCGTGTTCTCTATGAACAGTGTGCGGTCACGTCAGAAATCAGGAGGAAGAAGATGGAACATTCCATTTTGTATCCATTTATTCATTTATAGAATAAGTTACTACTTGTCAACTGAAATATTTCTGCGAAAAGCCTGTATATTTATATTAAGCATCTTTCGCGAAATCATTGATAACCTCATATATCCTGGAATGGTTTCTAGAAAAAGCTTTACTTGAAAAAGCATGCTGATATGCTATCATTAATCCATCAAGACCACTTAGTGACATATACGACCCTCATTCATTTTGTAGAAACCAAACCACCAATTACAGCTTTACATGGGTTTGAGACAGACTTTGCTCAGATGAATACATTAGTTAGGTCAATATACGCAAATACTATGAGAATCTCAGCACCTCTGTTTTATAAGATACAAGAGTTGAATTTTGAATTAACAAATTTATGGTTAGAAAATTATTTCGATTTGCGGGAGGAACTGCTTGTGGTATGCCACACGTATAATGTGATTTAACAGTTTGCAGTTGAAAGCATTCATGAAGAAACCTTGAAACAAAAGGAGCTAATGGACAATGACTGGCTATGACCACATTAATATGCATACATATATATACAAATACCCACAAAGTAGCTGCTTTTGGTGTTTTTCGATGCATTTTTCTTTCTATAACTATCCTCATCCTCTAGTCAACCGTGTGATGTGCGTAATAGCAGTATTTAATACGTGCTCAATAAATATATGCTTTTGTTCTGTTAGTTTAATGATTATATTTATGAACACACAGCATTTAACTGTAAGATCATGCATGTAACACTGGAATTTCTTAAGAGTGTGCTGTTCGCATGTAGAAAACTTTTCCCCCTTAAAGTTGTCTTACTTTATTGTTGAAATAACAGGATATGTTCAGATGGACATTTGATGTTCAAAAACACCTATATATACTACACAATATTTAACGCTTTGGTGTCACTCGTAAATATATATCAACAAAACTAGATAAATCACGTAAACGTAAAGGTACAAGAGCTGATACATTGTATTCAAAGAGCATTTTATACATACATTGTCAAAACCTATTAAAATATAGAGTTGATTGATATTAGCTTCAGTATCTGAAGTAGGAAATTGTATAAATTCAATCAACCACAAATAAAAACCCATATATAGGTCATAAGGTAAGTAATTAAGTCAAGTCACAAACTGGAAAATTCTTGATTCGATTGTTCGATTGACGTAAGTAGTTGGTAGTTTGTAAATGTATCTTAGATTAGATATTATATTGTACCATATGCACTTGTCATTTGTACATTAAACTTTCAACATTTTGTAGAAATGAGCAATCTATAGCACGTTGTAAAGTCTTTGATATTTCATTGTTACACGTATGTTTATAAACATTAGCGATGAGTTTGATTCACCGTTATTCATTTGCTAGTAGCAAAACATGGTAGTTTAATTAATGAAATTTACTATAGCTGCCTTCTTAAAGGGGCAATATCATACACATAATGTTGATAAGAGTTAATTGCATAAAATTACAAAAAGCAGACACAGTTGGTCCTCGAAACATTTGCAAAGGTTGACGGCAGGTGTTTTGCAGTACTTCCGCCAAGCCTTTGCTTGAGCTGTGAGGCTACTACTTCGAGCCAAGGCTGATGATGAAGAAGTATTTGTTGATGCAGTTTTTGGTACACCCGTATGAGTTTTGTTTGAGCTTGCGATTGCATTTTTAGCATCATTCTTTTGCTGAGAAGCAGCTGCCTTTAAAATATGGACTGGAATGTCCAGCGATTTGGAAAGATAAGTAATATCTCCTTGTGACAAGGATCTAGAGTCATTATTAAAAAATTCAAGGTGAGCACCTGTTGTATCATCATTACTAACAGAAGCAGCACCAATATCATTACTGATGGTGGCTGCTGTTCTTCTTCTGACAGGAAGTGAAGCTGCTTCGTGAGAAAACACTTTATTTCCTTGGATCAGTGAACTGACACTTTTGGTTTCTCCCTCCTTTCTCTCAGTGGATTGTGTTGCATCACAGGAAATGGGGATGGGACTTGCATAAGTTTCCCTTTCAAAGCGGTTTTCAGCTGAGGATGATGGAGATGATTGAGATGAGGAAGGAATGTGGTCATTATGTAGAACGGCATTATTGATATTCCTGTTAGACTGCTGGTGATTATTATCATCATCACATCTACTTCTGGAAGACAATGAGCATGTGCTCTGGGAAGTTGTGGATGTGGATGTTTGCATGCTTATAGACGTAAGACTACTACTACGTAGTTCAACTTGTTTATCACGTAAAAGGTAAAGTTTCTCTACGCCTCTGGCTTCCTCCTCTTCTTTTTCTTCATTTTCTTCTGTTTCGCATTCAGCTTGTTGGAGAGCCTCATAGAAGTTGAAATAAGTTTGTGTTTTATCAGTGTGCTTTCGTGCGGATGCTGCACATTGAGATGCAAGGGAACAAGAAGAGGTCAAGGAATTTCCGTATAGGTAATGGGGCACTTTAAGACGGAGAGAGTCTTCAAACTTCTCTTGGAGTCGAGATGTTTCTGTGAGAAGCTCATCAAGATATTTTTTGCAGTCTTGAATACCATCATCTTGAGATTCTCCAGCAAGTCTGAAATTAATGAAATATTTAACGAAGAATATTATTTACATGTTATATAAGTAGTTACACCAGTCCTGCTAGCCTTGCAAGTGGTCATTCATCCGGAGCTCATTGATTGGATGCTATTTTTAGAACTTTTATCAGAGGCTAAATGAAATGGATCGCAAAGTAGAGAGAAGCTAACAAGTCTTCATAGACTTATAATTCATACTCTAAAAGCTAACTACTTTTACTTTTGGAGATAAATGTGGAAGTCATGAACTGGCAATTTTACATTCATTCCAATTACTCTCAATCAAAAGATCAAAGATTGTTATGAGAGTTCTATAATTTTGCTCAGTGGCAATTTGTATAAATAGATATGATGATACAAGCTGAAACACAGGAGATCATCAGCATTGAATGAAGTAAAAATAGGGCAGGTGAGCCTAACGAATAATCTTTCTCAACTCATTGCTTTGATATTAATAATATATAATTATGACAAAACATGGCTGAAACTTTATGTATCAATTCAGCAACAAGCTGTATTTGTATGTACCTCATGATCCAAGTAACAACAGTGAAAGTAGCCGCATTTGTTGGGAAGGCACGAATGACGGTGGACACAAGGCCACGAGAAAAGGCACGATATCCTTCAGAGCGATAAGTTTTTCTTGCGCAATCAAATGCCCCTGAGTATTTCCCACTAGCATCACATTGAAGTCGAGTTTTAACCACGTCGATGGGGAATGTGACAATCCACGATAGGACTCCGGCCATACCTCCAGCGAACATCATTCCAAGTGTTCCTACCTCACCGCCACCTGAATAAGTATAAACATTAAGCCTCAGGGTTCAGACATACGCAAGGGCAACAAAGTGCATTATGAAATTCCCGTCCAAACTTTGGACTACTGGATTAATTTGTGAATAGTATTTACCCATTCTAGTCATAGCTTCGTAGGAAGCGAAATAGATCCCAAATCCTGGAATCTCTCTTCCCAATGTGATACCCCAGCCTTTAAAAACACCTCTCGCAAGTCCCCCTTCATTTCTATAAATCCCCTTCAACACATCAATAGGACCAAGTTTCTTTGAGCCAACGCTTTCTTGACTTATTTGCATCCTTGTCTTGACCAACTCCATAGGTGAAGCAACAACAGATTGCACCGCTCCGGAGATAGAGCCAGCGGCAAAATGAGCCCATAGTGCATCATTTCCTGGTGAACCACTGACATAAGGTCTTAGAGTCCCATAAACTCCGAAAATTAAAGCATTCACTCCAGCAACTCCAAACAAAGGTGATGAAATCCCTTTGTAGAGTCCAGCGACCTGTTACGAAAGCAGAGATAAAAGTATAAAAATTTTGTAGTGATACTCTAAATTTGATAGCAGGCAAAAGGCGAAGCCAATAATATCTTTGATCTCGGCTCAGCTAAAGTTCACAGAAATCTTATCATCACATATGAAACTTGCACTGGACATCAAATGACAGCTGCATATTATATGATTTTGGCAAACAGTTTGTAGTTTTAAAGTCCAAATGATAAATGCCAATAACATTCGGAAGTCAATGTTGTATGTGATGAGTAATCAGACCATTTCGATCACCTCATTACATTCTAGTGCATTTTCATATATGTGCATATGTACTATAAGTATATGTACCTATGACTTGACACTGCGTGTACTAAACGAGCATTGTTTTCTTGCGTGGAAGAAAGCAACCGTTATGTAATCTGTGATTATGAAATAATTTTTCCACGCACGACTTTACAGCATTTTTAAAAAACAATTCCAATTGACTGTGTTTACTGTATATTATAATTACCGATTCCTGCTTGACGATGGTACTCAAACAGTGGAAGGTTCCTCTGTACTTTATATTGGTTGGGCTTTGAGTCTGTAATCGTACCTAAAACACAAGTTAAAAAAATAACATTAAAGTACTTGGGATATAGTATGGTTTTATATGAAGTAATTTATTTACGTTGATGAATAATTTGTAAGGAGTAAGGAGCCAACGTTAAAAACAACAAACAAGAAATTTATTGATAAAAAATGACCAGATAGACTATATAAAACCCAAAATTTGCTTATGAAATGAAAAGGTTACAAAGTTGTCTCTATAATTCTCACTTCAAATGGTGTTTATGTATTGATAAGTTAGTGAGCAGCCCCAAATAACGTGGCATTAATGAATGGGATCATGACATAGAAATGCCCCTGTCTTTTAGTTTAAAGAAACATGAATAAAGAAGGCGAATGCATAGGGACTAGTTTTTCCAGATTTGTCTGACTGGATGAACACAAGTTATTTTGTGTAATTAATATACTACTGAATATAAGGCAACAAAAGATATAGTCACAACAGAGAGAACGACAAGATCTTTATTCCAAAATTGAGTTACTAACAAAGTGGTATTCCATCGTGAAATGTATATATGCAATCGAATAGAGGTCTTATCACAATAAATTACCAAGTTATTCATGGAGAAAACGCAAGCAAATGCAACTTACTTTTACTGTGTCCAACGGATGACCAACGACAACACCAGCAGCACCTAGAAATTAAAACGGAATAACATTTAGACTATGAGCATTTGAATTTCAATTTAGTTTTCGGATTTAACATTCCAAAAAAAATCGTATGCTTCATTTCAATCATTTCAATGCATACAGAAAACAAAGCAAGCAACAGAAATTACGTGAGGAGAAAGCATTTTACTTACCACCAACACATCCAGCAAAGAAATCCAGTGCCATTTTAATGGCCGGTTTTGGAAACAATATCAAAGAGGTTGATACGTTGTAATAGATTCGCGAATGGTATTAAATGGATTATCGTGATTAAACGAAAATAATTAAAACAAACTGTCCCTAACGCGTAAAATGTTGACTACTAGTGTAATTGTCATTTCAGTTATTTTCCAAAGAGAGATATGTATATTTTTTGCACATATTTCATGAGCTTGTTGTTTTTAAGCTAAATTAGCCGTGACTTGCTTATAATTAATAAAAGGTTTAAGATATACAACATGTATGGATTTGTCCATGAGACTAGTCAACTTTTTGTATATTACAAATAGGTCATTAAGATAGGTGGGTTCACGCAAATTATTAGTAAAGAAGAAAAATATTATTATTGCTATAACGGAATCTTAACACATATTGTACAGTGTACTATGTAGTAGGGTATTGTAAAGAATATATTCAAGTTAAAAGTCTATACGAGCAAGATGTATTAAGGTAAGGATCACCTCATAAGAGGACAAAGAGGTGAAGAAGAAGGATTGTTTCTCAAAAACAGGGTATACGCAGACAAATTATTGATGAGAACAGTATACAGCCTGATACTACTGATAAAATTGAAAATTTTTCCAGCCTCTAGATTTTCCGGTCTTGGCTCAAAACTGGGGGATAATGTTGACGTTGAAAAGTTGAGCTCCAATAAAGAGTTCACAGCCGAAGCCTCCAATCCCATGTCGTCGGAAATGGTAGTAACCGAGTAATTTTGGCAAATATTAAAATGGACGATGACACCTTGAATGAAGTGTGAATCGTTCGCCTCGCTAACGTAGAATTATAATATTTTCGTACACTTATTTATTCCTTCTTTTTTGAAAACTCTATTTGCACTTCAAGTGGAAAATTTTCTTCATTGAACTGAATAATTGTTTGCGTTGAGTTGATTTGAGTCGAGGACTATAGGTTTTTCTGAGTCAAGCTAACTTGTTTAGTGATAGAGGAGCAACAAACTGAGAATGACAATCGAAGCCTCCAATCCCATGTCGTCGGAAATGGTAGTAACCGAGTAATTTTGGCAAATATTAAAATGGACGATGACACCTTGAATGAAGTGTGAATCGTTCGCCTCGCTAACGTAAAATTATAATATTTTCATACACTTATTTATTCCTCCTTTTTTGAAAACTCTATTTGCACTTCAAGTGGAAAATTTCCTTCATTGAACTTAATAATTGTTTGCGTTGAGTTGATTTGAGTCGAGGACTATAGGTTTTTCTGAGTCAAGCTAACTTGTTTAGTGATAGAGGAGCAACAAACTGAGAATGACAAATAGAAATTGACTTTTCCTTGGAATGTAAGAAAAGTAAGAGGTTGTAGCTTGAATTGACTACATGATTATGTTGAATGGATTATCAATCAGCTATTGCGTTCATGTAAAAGTGCGTCCACAACAGAACAGTGTATATAATACCTCTTATCTCTTTGTAAAAAAAAGGGAATCAGGGTAAAGGGAGCCTCTTGTACTTTGCTGCTTCTCAGCTTAATCTGTATTAGCCTTTTCTTAGTATTACTTTGTATGCCCAAGTGTAAGAGTCTAATTACAGCTCTCTGAGATGCCTTATTTAATGGACAATAACCGTATTGTTATTATTTTTGTTGCTGATAACAAATATATTCGTTTAATAGAGCTAGTTTTCAATATGGGTTAACAATATTTAGGAATAGAGAGGAATGCGAGAAGGATTTGTCGAATGGAAATGTCACCTTGTCAGTGCCTGAATGTTAAATGGAATGGGATTGACTGTATGTGCTCAAGTTATATGCGCCTGGAGTATGGATCCTGAAACATGAGTTTGAAAATGAAGCATTATTTAGTCAGTGTGGCAATGGATACTTATACATAAGATAGATATGTAGGATTTCTCTGAAATTTCTATGTGAGATGTTGAAATCAAAATTGCCTATAACGATATATCCTTTTATGTGATATGATGATCATCTTAAATCAAGTATTATGCAGGTATTATAACGTTGAAATCATGATTTTATATGCACCATGTATCTTGCTAAAACAAGACATTCGAACTAATTTAATAAGACTAGCTAACAGCATGCATCACAGTGCAATATGCCTTTGAATTACTTTCCGTTCTTATCTTGGTCTAAGCCACGGAGTAAAAGGCTTACAAATTTAATCATGAGCACAGAGCTCAAAGTTCATCAAAGGAGCCTTTATTCATAGCCATAACCCCATAATATGGCATGGAATACACAAAGTATGTACAACGCATAAAAGCTGATATTTTGTGTTTAAATATATATTCTGCATATAAAATCACAAAAATTGTTTAATTATGAAACACCCAGATTGCCGAACTACGAATTTATTTAAGATTTCAATGAGGAAAGCCGACCATCGAAATTCCAATAATTTTACTGAAAACATTAAATTCAAGCGATTTTATATACTATAATAAGTACATTGAATTGATTTTCGTCTTGCTTCTCAAGACTCAAGAGTGCATAAAGTTATCGTCATCATATCATTCAATACATTATCAAATATCACCATCGAATGGTATATCTAAATTACAACGCAAGCAAATCGTCACGATTGAATTAAAATTTAAAACAAAAAATAAGGTTTTGATGCTTATAAAGTTCCTGAGGACATGGAAAGAGAACTTTATCAGCTTTAGAAACTGATCAATCATCAACCATGATTACCATGAGCCATATATTATTGTGTTGTGCCATATTAGTTTATAAAATGGACTTTGGATAAGAGACATCATTATTCAGCCGGAATAAAGCAGCAAAGACTTTGTAGACAGAGACACGCCATCACCTCTGATTTTTCTTGTAGCTTCCATAATTCCACTTCGTTCTAGTCAAATTGAGATGAGATGAGTGAAGGTGAATACTGTGAATATTATTAATAAACAATGCAGACATATTTTTTTTTATTTTTCCAGTTTCATAACATCATACAAAATAATTTGTATTTGGGACAAACTTAAGTCACTTTTTCATGTTCATTCTGTTGGGATCGATTCCTTCGTGGACTGTATGAAACCAAAATATATAATACATGCGATATGTACTCAGTATACAGCACCATGTAATTTTAAGTAGTGTTATTTCATATGATTTTTATAGACTGTTAGTTTTTTTATCAAAATCAATGACTGGCTGCTGGAAGAAAACCTCATACATATCAGTATCAACATCAACCCACCATCAGCATCATGTAAGTGTTCACGCATTGGGTTCCGGATCGCGTCATGAAATGGTGACTGATGTCGTGTTATTGAGTGAAAACCTGTGATAACATTCATAACTAATAAGCTGTTGCTGACCCAAGTGGCAACCCCACAAAAATATGTTAGGTACATGTCCATAATCTTCTACATATATGAGTAAGTAAAATCACAGAGTTCGTTTTCTTGTGACAACGTTCACTATACTGAATACACATAATATGCTATGCTGCATTTATGTATGGCCATACATACATGTATCCGCCTTTAGGTAGTTGAAAAAGCAATAATTTTGACTTAAATGATTTTTGTGGCATTTAAAATCATTTTCATTTGTTACTTAAAAATCACAATACGTACAGTAAAATATTCTTCAAAAACAAATTCTTACATTGCGTCGTATGCGTATTGGGAAATGTGTTCGAGACTGAGTACATTGATTTAGTAATGAAATGAAGAATTATGAAAGCAAATCTAGGTGTACACGAGACAAATTGATAATGCATGAACACGGGTTGTAACTTCAATAAGCTAAAAATAATCCAATGTTCTAATTAATAATCGAATCAATATGGTCAAGTTAAAAATAAACGTCTTCGTGCAGGTTTATTCACAATTAACATATAGCAGAAACAACTCAATAGAATATATGCACTCGTACATGGTTGGGTCCTTTTGATAAGTCTATTAGTAGTTGATAGCTTTGTATATGATAGCAGCTGCAAATGGGCTTGAAGTTAGCAGCTGAGAAAATTCTGAATTGGGTTCGGTCCAATATGGAATGTTGATTCGTTTCGGAATAAAGAACGTTCAGATAAAAGCAAGAATATATGAAACACTATACATTTGCTTGGGTAGAAACTGGATGCTGACTTTGCACTGGTTTGCAACTTATATAACCTTTGTTGAGTGCTTTCATATCAATTTTGTGTAACGAAATCACTTACGCAATTCAATCGATTAGTTGGCTTAGAACTGGTATTTTATTTTACATAA
>JAANSM010005539.1:0-10035 GCA_036850725.1 Orchesella villosa | reverse complement strand
TGAAAATGAAAACAAAACCGCAATTCACCCGAAAAGCACAAACAGCTTGTTCGAGCATAAACTACTGCAACAATGCAACAAGCAGCCAGGAAGCAAAGCAAATGCAAACGGCAAGCTACAGCGGAACGCAAAAGCACGCAACGCAACGCTTATTATCGTTTTGAAAATTGCATGCAGTTCTATACGAAACAGTACAATTGAGTGGATGAGCAATTTCAGATGGAAAAAAATGAAGCTATGCATGAAATTATTGCAAGTTTTGTTAGAATTATTTTTCTAATGTTATTATTCAGTATGTTTTATCAGTTTTGAGACAACTATCGTCTCGATATGGGATGATAAGTGATTCTCATCGTATCTGGACACATTCCTTCCTGAGCAAGGACTGAGGTTCGAGGTCCACTTGAAAACATTCCACTTCCACTAAGGATTCCTGGAGAACCATCGCTAGTAGTGCAACTATCCGATGAAGGGGACATGGTTGAGCTGATTGCATAACCGAGAACGACTCCAACGACCAGAGATATGGCTAAAGTCATCAGAGTTCCTTTAGCTTCATCGTATTCCATTTCGCCAGATAGAAGCTGGAGATGGGAAGTTGAAAGTAATTCCGTGAGGTTCATGTACAAGTCTTTAATTAGCGATTATGGCAATGCTGTCTTTTATTCGGTTTAGTTTAACTTACCCTTCTGATTTGATTGATATGCCTGTCCATGAAGTCAGTTACTGCTGCAATCCAGTTTCCACTTAGCCCTTGTCCTCCACCTCGTTGAGTACCGGTTTGCCCTCCGAAAAGGGAACTAAAACCTGCGTCAGGTCCACCACCCGCTGCTCCTGCAACCTGTCCAGGTCCTTGGCGGAATAATCCACGCTCCCCAGGAGCTCCTGCACCAGGGCCACCCCCAGGAACGTTGGTTTGTGAAGCAAAGAGCTCAACACTTCGGCGGAAAAGATCTTGTTGTGGAGTAGCACGTGATTGGCTCATTTCACCGGCTGCACCAGCAGCAGTTGGAATAAAACCTTTACTCGCAGTACCTGCCGCGCCAGGTCCAAATATTGGTTGGCCATCTTGTCCTACAGCTCCTCCATAACTGGCTTGGCCTGCTGGTCCAGCATTTATTGGTCTTCCATCTTGTCCAATAATCTGAGCACCAGAAATAGGTTTCCCGTCTAAGCCTAAAACTGTGCCAGGTAGAGGTCGTCCATCTTGTCCAACAATCTGAGCACCAGAAATAGGTTTCCCGTCTAAACCAAAAGCTGTGCCAGGGAGAGGTCTTCCATCTTGTCCAAGTTGAACTCCATCCGAAATTATTGACCTTCCTGCAGGTCCCAAGTCTGTTGAACTAATAATGCTACCATCAGGGGCAAATTGGGCTCCATATATTGGCTTTCCGTCTGGACCAATGTCATAAGCTTGTAATGCAGTTCCATCTGCACCTATTGGGGCTCCGTATATTGGCTCCCCGTTGGATCCGTAGCTAATAGGTTTCAGTGGCTGGCCATCAGCTCCCATAGGAACTTCATATATAGGTAGCCCGTCGGCGTCGTAATTTGTGGGTCTCAGCGGCTGACCATCAGGTCCAATCGGAACTCCGTAGAGAGGTCGTCCATCGGAGGTATAGCCTATTGGTGAGACTGGTTGTCCGTCGTCTCCGAGAGGAGCACCGTAAATAGGTTCACCATTTGGTCCACGACCAATTGCCTTAAGTGGTTGTCCATCAGATCCCAAAGGCACTTTGTAAATGGGTACTCCGTCAGCAGCATAACCTGTAGGTGTTAATGGTTGGCCATCCTCTCCGATGGGGACCCCATAAACCGCCCCTTCATCAGGACTATATCCCACATGTTGAAGTGTTTGACTGTCAGATCCTAACTGAGCTCCATATATAGGTTCTCCATTTGGACCATATCCAGTTGGCTTGAGTGGTTGACCATCAGCTCCCAAAGGTGCATCATAAATAGGTAGCCCATCAGCACCATAATTCGAAGGTTTCAACGGTTTACCGTCAGGTCCAATTGGTACTCCATAAAGCGGTTGCCCATCAGAGCCATAACCAACCGGGGTCAGTAATTGGCCATCAGGGCCTGTTGTAGCATTGTAAATAGGCAGTCCGTCCGTTCCATATCCCGCAGGTTCTAGCGGTTGACCATCAGGTCCCAACGGTACTCCATAAATTGGTTGACCATTCGCCCCATAGCCAATTGGTGCCATAGGTTGGCCATCCGCGCCTATTGGAGCGCCATAGATAGGTAGTCCATCAGAGGCACGCCCAGTTGGTTTAAGGGGTAGGCCATCAGGTCCTAGAGGAACTCCATAAAGGGGTTCTCCATTTGGCCCATATCCAATTGATTTAAGGGGCTGTCCATCTGCTCCAGTTGGAGCTCCGTAAATGGGTAGCCCATCAGGCGCGTAGCCCGTAGGTTTAAGTGGATGTCCACCTGGCCCCATTGGAACTCCATACAGGGGTTTACCATCCGGGCCATAACCAATTGGTACTAATGGTTCGCCATTGGGTCCTAGTTGGGCAGGATAAATAGGAAGCCCATCAGCAGCATAACCTGTGGGTTCGAGTGGTTGCCCGTCTGGACCCAGTGGAACTCCATAAAGAGGTTGTCCATTTGGACCATAGCCTATTGGATTCATTGGTTTCCCATCACGTCCCACTGGAGCACCGTAAATAGGTAGGCCGTCATTTGAAAAGCCTATTGGTGTAAGTGGTTGTCCATCAGGCCCTAGTGGTACTCCGTAAAGTGGTTCACCATTTGGTCCATATCCTATCGCTTTGAGGGGTTGACCGTCTGCTCCAGTAGGAGCCCCAAAAATTGGCAGTCCATCGGGGGCATAACTTGTTGGTTGTAGTGGTTGGCCCCCTGGTCCCATTGGAACTGCGTAAATTGGTTTGCCATCCGGACCATAGCCAATTGGTTCAAGAGGTTGACCATCAGTTCCTAATCTAACGTTGTAAATAGGTTGTCCATCCGCAGTATAACCTGTTGGTTCGAGTGGTTTCCCATCAGATCCCATTGGGACGTTGTAAATAGGCTGTCCATCCGCAGTGTAACCCATTGGTTTGGGAGGCTGTTCATCAGATCCTGTTAATGTGCCATAAATAGGTGTTCCATCAGCTGTATAACTTGTTGGCTTGAGAGGCTGTCCATCAGATCCAGTTGGCACTCCATAAATAGGAGTTCCATCCGAAGTATAACCTGTTGGTTGGACTGGTTGTCCGTCAGGTCCTGTAGGTACGCCATAAATAGGTAGTCCATCACCAGTGAAAGCTGTTGGTGTGAGTGGTTGGCCGTCAGACCCCAGGGGAACTCCATAAAGCGGTTGGCCATCTGATCCGTACCCTGTTGGTTTCATAGGTCTACCGTCACTTCCAACTGGAGTTTCGTAAATAGGTAGTCCGTCCGGACTAAACCTTGCAGGTTTCAGTGGTTGTCCATCAGGCCCTATTGGTACTCCATAAAGTGGTTTTCCATCTGAATCGTATCCCACTGGCTCTAACGGCTTCCCATCAGATCCCAAAGGCACTCCAGAAAGAGGTTTACCATCAGAACCTAATGCTCCAGGTTGTAACGCCGAGCCGGGAAATCCAAGAGCATCTCCACCTTAGAAATATATTGTATCAACCAGATTGAGATAACTAAAAAGTATCAGCTAAAGTTTTTAGTCAGTTTTAAACTACCTTCTATTGGCATTCCTCTAAATGCATTCTCGTAGTCCTCTGGACGAGGTTTCTTAGATCCCCCCTGAAAAGAAAGTCAAAGGTTGATACTAGTTCACTTTGAAGATTCACGTCATTATATTCAATGTGGAAGCAGCATTTCGTATTTAATGTTGTGTGTTTCAAAGTTTCAAACTAGTTAATCCAGTATAAATGCACATACTTTATCCCGTTCTCTTAACAGACCCTCTACAAAGTCAGCCAAAAATCCATAAATGTTTGCAGGTTGATTTTTCAGAACCTAGGTATCATTAAAAATTCAATAATATTAATTATACGAAGTACATAACGAATATGATCAATTACTATGATTCCAAAATCGTTGTATCATCCTGCTTACCTCACGTGCCATATCTTCCAATAGTGGAGGTAGATCTGGAGGTACTGCATAGTGTGGCTTATTCCGTTTTCTATGTGGTTTTTGACCTTGGACATCCGCCGGTCCCTCCACCATGCCTGTTAAATTGGTCGAACCGAATTGATAAAAGATGAATGAGAATTGGTAAAATGTTTTATGGAAAGTGAATGTACGGAATGAAAAATGTGGATTTCTGGAATAAGTAGGTAGATTTAAAAAATGTTTTTGATATTAGCATCCGCATGGAATGGAAGTAATTGGCAGTGAGTGCATGGAATAATTAGCCATGTTTCATGTTTCCACAGTAAATGCAAAGTTCAAAAGCATTTTACATTCAAAGGATCTCAGTCAGTACACACGTAGGTTTCCCAAAGGGGTAGAGGAAGGTGAGCGAATTCGTTGTTCTGAATGATAGCAGCAACGCACGGCGGAGGAGATTGTCCTCAAATAGGTGAAGGTGAAAGTCTTTTTAATGTAATAAGAATGTACAATGTACCCGGATGACTAAAAGAATTAGTTCATGCCTGATGTTACAATAAGGAATACCAAAAGGTTCCGAATATTAAGTAAAACGGTTCAGCGAACAGGGGAAAGCTGATACAAATATTATTACTTTCTCCTTCTCCTCCTCCTCTCCTCAAATAACCATGCAACTTCTTTCTATGATTTCACCAGACAATTTCTATCCTCCAAATGTGCTCTGAAAAGTGTAATAATAGCAAATTCCGTTAAAAATATTGTCTACTGTATAAGATAATTTGATAAGTATTCTATCAGGAATGAAGTAATAACGAGGTGGACTAAATGAAAGCTTAGTCACCCAGCTCAGCATTCTATGAAGCAGAATAGAATGATGGAATCATTCCATTGGAATGGTCATATAACAGTTGGCATAAGATGACAAGGGAATTGGGAGTAGGCCCTAACTGTTAGGGGATAACACTAATATCTCATTGGATGTTAAATTGCGATGGAATATATGAATATATTATTGACTATAGATTTAAAGACGAAAAGCATAACGACACGACCGGCTAAAGAAGGTATTAATTTGAAGAAGAACATAAATATAAACACGAAAACTTTACATCCCCCCGTCAAATCAAATCCTTCACAATGCGCAATGCAATGTCCGACCGAATCCAACGTTTCCGACTCATTCATCATTGGAATTCATGTTGCATGAATATTATCCAATGCATGCTTTTTGTGACTATGTTTTGTATATTTTTTTTGGGCGTATTGTTCGCAATCACGGCGATCACTTTACTTTTTGGTCCTACTTTGTTTGTGGCAGGAAGATCTACTTACACTTTAAGGCTAAGGTAAGGTGAATGTGGATTAAGTGTATTTAATTGTGAATTGTGTACTCAGACATTTGGTGTTGGTTAGTTGAAACTGCATATTATGCATGCCGATTGCCGCGTGTTGACAGTATCATAATCCTGATCATTAGCTTGTAGTTAATATGCTATATATTATCAATTGTCAATGGTAGTTCAATTTAATTTGGTTATGTTGTGATCATCATTTTTCATTTTTTCAGAACACAGAACGACAGATCCAAGAAGTGCAAAATTGTGAGGAAGTCCTGGAATTGAATTTCAAATACAGCAAAACTGAAAAAAAAGAATACCAAGTCTTTTGATGATGGTGAGTACTGACTACTGCCTCTGCATACTGCTAACTGTCACTGTCAACTGTAGGAACGTCGTGAAGTTTGGTTGTTAGCTGTCGTTTGAATTTATTTTCAATTCTAACATTATAGTAGTGGGAGCTTTGGTGTTTGGAACAATAACCATGTAACTTCATGGTTGATGGTAAATTCATTTGTCATTCATTATCTCCATTACCATTCAACTCTTACTTCTTAAACATTAAATGTTTGATGTCGATGTTGATGGTCAACAGTTAATGGTGAATGATGTTGGTTGCTGTGATCATTGATTGTTGATAAGTTGAGTTTTAAATGTGTTCTTAGGTGTTAGGTATTCAGCTATAATCAACAGTTTACAAAAGCAGCATACAGCATAACGTGTCGACTAAAGATTGAAGATTTCTGTCATTTCTGTGTGGCGCACGAGCTTGATACTTGACTAATTGGACAGACATTCAACATTGGGCGTTAACTCCCGAATACTTCTGTCAGTTAAATTGAAGCTTGAAAGTTAAATATCATTAACGTCAGTGGACAACGTTAGGGAGCATTCGTTACAGTGAAGTAATAAGAATTTTAAGCACAGCGAATACTATTTTTTAATTTGTAACAAATGGTAGCAAGTTTTAAATGACTGCTTTATTGTCGTGTATGAAGGAAAATAAATGGAATCTCGCGCATTTGAAGACGATTCCCCTAGTAAGGTTTCGTTGGGATCTTCTGAAGCGTCACCTTCTCGTTATCTCTTCTCAATCCAGAAATTCGTCACGATCACGACTTTCTCTCGATACTGTATCAAGTGGGGATTTAGAGTTTGGTGACGACGACGAATTCGTGCCTTTTGGAACTGAACTGAAAGGAGCTATTCTCGGACCTATTGGACCTCCAAAGTCCTGCCTTGACTCAAGGAGAAGTGATGCAGTATTCTCCGAAAAAAGACAAGCATGAATATATGTTTGATGACAATCTTGCTGAAATGAAAACATCAGAATACAATGATTTACAACGATATACTGAAAGCAGTGGCCCACGTTTTGATTGGAGGTTTGAGTACTTTAACACCTATCCGTTTCCTGAGTCTGTGGATTTCGGGGAAGCTGAACTGATGATGAAAGTAGAACACTTTGTGGACAACTTACTTGAGTCAGAAAATGATGATACTTATTGCCGACACCCGTGCAACACCATGAAAGCCTTTAAATATCATCCTGATGTTGAATTATCACTTGTTGGAAAGATTACAATTCCTCCACCCGAGTCTCCGCGGACTTCAAGGCAGCTATTTACTAACGATAGGACGTATGGTGCATTTCGATACGAACTTGCCTTCAAAGACAACTGTGAATCAGAACATCGAATAAAATTCTGTATGCAGGATCGGATTGGTTGTTTCACCTTGTTGGAAGGTGACGGCATTCAGTTTCAACTAGCTCGGGTTATGTCGTCTAAGCACCAAAGAGGAAGAAACCGTAATAGATTCATTCTGCGTGCGAAGAATATTACTTTGATGGACGAGTATATCCTTGCAAGTGGAGAAGACAGGATGAATGGTGTTATATATCATGTAGTTCCTCCAAAACGCTACGGGTTTTTGCTTTGTGCTGGACGCAAGTTGGGCTTGCCCTCAAAAATATTTTTTCGCGTTGATGAATTTCTGGATCCCGACGTCTTCCCATATGTGGGCCAAAATGTCGAATTTACGATCATGAATGATACGTATGACCGAAGCTTTAGAGTTGCTGCCAGGCGTATCAAACCTTTACCATTTGGGTGCGCCAAGTTTGGGTACGAAATTGCAGAATCAACTGGTGTGGTAGTCTCATTGCCATTCGGACCACCTTTATCATCCGCTGCTTACGTGAATTATTTGCGAAATGTTGCCCAGAATTTTGTGAAGAACGGCAGTTCCGTGAGTAATGGAGGATCTCATTTACATCAACTTGAAGAGATGAAAATTAATTCACTGATGGTCCGTTCGTACTATGATTTCATTGGTAAACCTGGCTACATCTTGCATGGACCGAATTGGAGACGTGACAAAGTAAAATTTTATTGGAATACTTGTGTGCAGACGGAAGGTATCTCAGTGGGATGTCTCGTCCGAATGACAATTTGCTATTGGAATCCTCATAATTCGCTAGTTGCTTTTCGTGTAGAACAGGTTTACCCAAATTCCAATTATGATGGGTTTTCCAATTATGATAACGTGTCATCTTACTATCACACCAATTAAGTTTTAAATTTATGCGAATTAGGCATGTGGATTAATATTAATAGTTTATTCTTATCACGCTGTATGGTAGACAGTTCTAGTTAATTGAATTGACGAGTCTTATATCATGGGATTTTCTCAAGTTTTCTTTTCGTACCGCATTGATATTGATTGATACTATGAAATTATGACGAATGTATTCTATGTCACTAATATGAAATGGCTTGGTTAAAAATGAAGGTATACTAGCTGTCTTAATCATTGCTGATGTGAGACAAAGATCAATTAAATTCAATTTTAAACTAACAAAACAAATCATGCAAAATGTACAGTAATTTTGAATGTATTGCGATGTAGTAGGTTTGGTACCGTATTAGGATTATTTGTATGAGTGCATGCATGTGGAGTCCAAATATAGTGTTAGGTATTCTATAGCTATATGCTTTGTTGTTTGTATTGTGTGAGAGATCACATGTGCTCAGTCATTCATTCGACTTCTGTTTTGGTATGAGGCATGAGGTGCTTGTGGTTATGTTATATAGTACGGATTATATTTGTACAACTCAAATCATTACATTAGTAGTTGGAGTTGGTAAATGTGTGCATGGATTGAATTCCACATATAAATAGCAAATTAATAAATTGAAACTGGAAACCGAAGGTTAAAGTGTTTTCGTTGTTTTAATTTTGAAAGGTTTTTTAATTTAGTTTTTACTTCTAGTCTGTTTACTCTAGTTGATACTTACGACAAATTAAACAAAACTGTAGAAAAATGTCATCACTTGATAATCTTGCTTCGGTTGGACAAGTTATTGTGGTACTTTCCGGCAAAGGAGGTATAACAAACTACAAATGCTAAAGTTGAAAGTTTTATCATTTATTTACTTGATCCTTGCAGCCTTGCTCAATGTAAAATGGTAACACATTTTTTTGCTAAATGTTTTTTAAAGGAGTTGGAAAAAGTACGGTGGCAGTTCAGTTGGCGTTGTCGTTGGTGTCATCTGGGAAAAAGGTAATGGACGTGTTCATGCTAACTTAACAATATACAATTACTTTAATTCATAACTATGTTTTAAAATATTACGCTGGGGATGGTGTTCATTTAATTCATTTACCCATTCACCGGGATACTTATATACCAATATTTGTACGACTCAATGTATATTATTGATTACTCCACTCGTAATGGTTTTTAAATTCCAGGTTGGACTTCTTGATTTTGGACATTTGTGGTCCTAGTGTACCACACATGTTGGGTCTGGAAGGCAAGGATGTGCATCAGTCTGAACAAGGGTATAAATATGATTCACTTTGGAAATAATGTTTGAAATGACATTCGAAGTAAAACAGTTTTTACAGTAGTATTTCTTAAATAGATGGCTTCCTGTGTACACTTCAGCAGACAAGAACCTAGCTGTGATGTCCATTGCCTTTTTGCTTAAAAATAAGAACGATGCTGTTATATGGCGTGGACCGAAAAAGCATGGTAGAATTTAAAAAAGAACTTCTGAAGACGTGAATCATTGAGCTTGAAACATGCTAATTTTTATTCTGTTTTTACTTCTTTAGCAATGATAAAACAGTTTATTCAAGATGTCTGCTGGGACCAGTTAGATTATTTGATAATTGATACTCCTCCAGGTAACGTCTCTCATCACAATTAATTATTCTCTTTATTACTTGTCTAGTTTGATAATGCATTAATGCTCTGAACAGGGACATCTGACGAACATATGACATTGTTGGAGATTTTGAAGGAGTCAGCCAAAGGTGCCGTGTTGGTCACAACTCCAAATCTGGTTGCAATTTCTGACGTCCGCAGAGAAGTTACTTTTTGTGAGAAGACTGGTTTAAAAATCATCGGCCTAGTTGAAAATATGAGTGGATTTGTTTGCCCTAATTGTCAGGTATTACATCACTACTTCTTTATTACCGAACTTTTTTCCTTCTTTTATGTAGGATTTCTCTAACATTTTGATTTCTAATTGTAACAAAGGATTGCAGTCAGATATTTCCAACTGGAGGTGGTCAACTACTAGCTGATGAAACTGGTATTCCTTTGCTTGGAAAAATTCCTATA
>JAANSM010005538.1:0-10035 GCA_036850725.1 Orchesella villosa | reverse complement strand
TTGGCAATGTATATCATTGTTGTCGTGTTACTGTAGGGAGACCAGCCTGTAATAAGGCTGATACATGTTAAACACGTTAATAAAGTAATCAATCAATCAATCAAGTAGACGGGCCAAAACTGGGCAGAAGGGCCTTACTAACTAATAAATATTTAAACTTAACATTCCTCCTTGTTTTTCTTTCAATTGTAAAAATGGCTTATACACTTCAATCACAACAAATATTACATTTTAATCTTGTAGAATGAATGAATGTTGCATTCATTAGAATATGTGAAAGGAAAAAATAAAAATAGGCTACTATATATTTTTTCCATATCAATATCTAATCCGATGAAAATCTTAATTACTTTTCACTTTCACGAGTGAGAAAAAGCGAACGAAAATTCTGGACCGTGACTGCTATTTGTTACTCATATATTAGAACTCAAGAAACTGACCTACACTAAAGTGTTCTCAACTGATTTAAAGCATACGGTTATGCGAAACGAGTGAGAAATCAACATTGGATTAACTAGAATGAGAATTACGTACAGGAAGTGGAATATGGTAAACACGACCTGGTTCCTGCTAGTTCACTGTCCTACAGAAATACTGACTGTGGAATAATCAAAACTAAAATACTCAACAAGGTACACAGTGAGTTATTCATATTATTGGGTTACGTTTCTTAACAGTTGGCAGTAAATTATACCAGTGCACAACAAGCACGGGCAATGCTTTTCTTGATTTAATGTGCACCTGACATTATATCATTGCTAAATTAAAAGATTGCATGACTTTCAGCCATTGGTTGGCAATACGGAAAAGGAACCAAACGATGGTATTGTGAATTATCTTCATTCCTTTTGAATATCTTCGTATTTCTTTTATAACTTCTTTTAGAAATCACATATGACATAAAGGGAACGACTCTTTCAAATCAGTGTGACAAGTTGTACTGTTATATTGGACATTTTCCTCCTGATGACTGACATGTGAACGGAAGATACAGTTTTGCAATGCTTTCATACTTTCATTCCCCTCCTGTCTAAAAACTTCGTATACGGTAAGACACCAATCAATTTACGGGGAGATAAGTTTGGTGGTTTCGAAATTCTGCTTGAAATCTCTTACGAAGCTGCAAAAGAAGTTCATCCAAAGTAATATAAAAATAATAATAAAAACCACACGTTCCTAATAAAATTACAGTCAGGAGTAATATGTCATGTTTGATAGAGATGAAAGATAAGAGTAAATAAAAATACTTTTATCAATATAGCATACATTTCTCCAATGTATCTTAATCCGACTATTTCAGACTCAAATGTTGTTTCGCAAATGAGTGTGACTTTGCTGGCTAGTAGTAGTGCGAACTTTCCGTCATGTCCTCGTTCTCCTGTTACTACACCAATGTATTTGCTTTCTCGCTGACTATGAAAACCATTTACCTTTCACTAATACTGCGTTTACTAGCCTTGGTACAGTGTAGCGCACCCGGTCATACTTACTCCATGGTTGGTACACATCACATTTTTGCTGTCACTTACGAAAATCGGAAGTATAACAGATCGCAGACAGCTGACAAGAACATGAACAAGAACATGAAGTAGGATGGAATTACTTCCATTAACATCAAGCCATGGAAAAAGTTGGACCAGTAGATCTGGATCATTTTGCTTAGTACCAGTTCTCTCATACTACACTTTCTCTCATAAGCTCAGAAATTACAGGCATAAAAGTGAGCTGGAAATTGGATAAGTTTATGGATTCTGAGCCAAAGTAAAAACTGCAGAGAATCAGCCGTGACTGTGACCTGATGCAATGTGAAATTGTGAAGGTCAAGTTGTCCGAGCCTTTCGTTCGACTGAACAGGCGATGTAATAATCAATGTAATTTATCCAAACCTACTTAATCCAATGCAGCAAAATGATGCAGACGTCGATACAGTTGATGATTGTTGGCATAGGGGAAAATGGTATGGAAGTTGTAATGAAGCACGATTGTGCACACATTTACAATGCTGAGTTTGCACGTGTGTGAAACAAAAAATACATTTAATTTTCTAGTTATCAAATGACGATAGTGGCTATCCATTGAATGATGCTTCAAGAATTTGTTATTTTCAAAGATGTGTGTAGAAACTGCGTGGGCAAAAAAAGGTGCGTCATAGTAAATAACGATTTGTGTGACGTTGTTGGCCCATCCTCACACATATATTTGAAGAGATTAATGTTGAAAGAAGACTGAAAATTTTATTTAATACGCCCGTCAGCGGTGTTCCGAGTTCCTAGCCACCTGGCATTTTATCATCATTTCAGTAGGTGTAACATCTATGACTTAACAAATACACATACATCGCACTTTCTCCTAACTCTATTCTATATACATCCCGAAATATAACAAACATATTCATGTAGTCACAGATGTAACAGGAATGTAATAGCAACTTAGCTGATTACAAACAATTGTTATCAAAACCGGAAACACTTTGGATGTCGTGACTTTCTCCTTTCACTATTTCTGAAACGTTTGCTGTTGGCACGTGCTTCTGTCTGTATCTACACGCTTAATGCCACCAATTCTTTGACGATACTATGGGGCTTAGCTCTTGCAATCAATGGTTGAAGTTATTTTGAGCCCATTTAGGGCATATATACGAATCCTATTCATTTCTCTGACTTACTATGTGCGTGTTAGAGTCGCTTCTAAAATAGAAAAAGTTAATCCATCCTCAATTTGCATCATTTTCTATCCTACGTCATAAAAGGTAGCCAAAAATAACTATCAATCAAAATGATAAAGTTAGGTAAAGCAATTTTTCAATATTATTTACTAATCGATATTTTGGACATGTTTAGTTTTTCATAAATACTGACAAATTATACTAGGCGTGCGTCAATTTACATGCTTTCATACGCCTTCATTGTTCAATACAGATGCGCACATTCTATAAAGCAAACGATCTCGATCGCATGAAATAAGATTCGCCACGACAAGCAATCTACTTGATTTCATTAGAACACATCCAACAGACTTACATATAACCTTTTACCCATCCTTAAACAATTGTTTCTCAAGACAAAACATTAATATTAATACAGCTTTATTACAGCAGGATATTAATACTACTAATATCAAATATCAACCTCCACCAGTAAAAAAGTAAAAATGTATACTCGCCTCTGCCTTACTGCTTAATAATGTGATTTGTTTACTGTTTCCTGCAAACAACATCGAACATCAAGGGACTATATAAACGATGCCTAAAACATCTAGTGAAACTCGATTACAACTACTTTCACGTCGATAGCATGGAAGTATTTGTAAATAAAACTAGCGCATAAAATACCTACCTCTGTCATAGAACTGAAATAGGGTACCAACATTAACATTGATTGCTTTGCTATTATTACTTGACCTGACTCCGTTACGAATAATAAAGTAGACCAAGTGTTCGAGATCAATATCGACACTTGATGTTCACGTGGAGTTTGTACTCTAGAAACAAATTCCATCAAGCATGATTTGAGTAAACAAACATCATGCCAAAAGTTGTATAACAAATTGCTGGATAAAAGGGTGAACCTAAAAACAACACAAGCATAAAACTAAACCTCTATATGCTGTTAAACTACATACCTCTATGCTAAAAAACTTTTCTTTTTACCTGTCCTCTCTATTTCGTTTCATTGCTATCTAACGTTACTGGAGTGACTGCGGCCAATAATGTTTACCTTTTGCAAAACCAAGTACACATATAATAAAAAATGAAAAGCTTAATCAATTGTACTTTGCATGTCATAATACACAACATAACAAAGCAGTTTGTAAACAATATTTATAATGTAAACGTGTTTTCTTTCATTGTGCTAAATTTGCTCTTTTTGACCTTCAAACTGAACAAAGCAATCAATCAGGCGTTGTTCGCCTCTCTCTTTTTCTTGTTCAAATGTCAAGATCCAGTAGTACAATATACTCTTGCATCATCAGATGATGAAAGGAATTGAATAGGGAAAAGGAAGCCAAATACAAAACTTTTCCCAAATGGAAATAGCTTCTCTCTCATAATAGCGAATCAAGTTTTCTCTAGCGTCAACGGAAGTGCTGACTTGTAGGCAGTTTAGAAGAACATCGTTTTGACGCAAACATATGTCTCTGGTCGACGTAACAGAGTTCGTGAGAACAAATGGGATTTGTTAGTATTGTTAAAAAATCCGTTGAATGCTTGATATGAAGGCTATACATGTCTCAGTAAACACATTTTTCTATCCTAACAAGAGTAAAGTGTGTGGGTGGAATGATCATGACACAATTTTAAGTTAAAAACATCGAATCTTATCCAAACTCTAAATTCACAAACATGCAAGATGCGTATTACGAATTTCTTCTTGGAATTTTACAGTTTTACAAGGCTACCGGTTTATTAGGCAGGAATAGGAATACAATCCACTTGTAGGGCAAGTGCATCTCAGATCTTGCTTTTCAAACATCGCAGAAGACTTTCACCTTCTACATCCCACAACTTATTTATTCATTTTCAGTTCAAAGGAACTGATGACACTTTGTAATCCCATTATCCTTCGATACGAGAAAAAATTGGTATAGTCGAACCGGCTAAAGTTAAATTCTGTAGAAGTTCCCAATTTTGAAACATACTAACACGGACAGCTATGCTTTTAATTGTCTAAAAGCTTCACACTGGGCTCATGGGCTCATACATGTTCTGCATCAAATGACGCAGCATTATGTTCATGTTATGCCTGCCAACTTTAAGTTTAATCTATCAGTATGAAATTCGTTTATGTTTTTTTCCTTCAACGGTTGACTTTTCAAGTTAGTCATCGCATCATACCTTATTCATTCCCATCGATCACACCACCACCGCCATTTGTAAACAAGGACTTCAGCCGTAGGAATAAGAGTGATTCTTCAAACAAGCATTACATATAGTACAAGAAAATGAGACTCGGTGCGCAAAAAAACTCGTTATGAAGCACAATCTATAATACAGATGTTCCATTTTCCATCCTCGTGGATCCCCTTTCTTTTATGATGATCTTTTTCTCATTCCGCCTAAAGAAACAGTGTAATGTGAAATGTGATCGTAAAATAAATGGAGAAAAATATATATGTAGGTCAAACTACGACATGTAACTTGTGACTAGCTAGTAGTAGCTTGACTTGTAGCTATTTGATTCATGTTTAGAACGTTGCATGAAGTATTTTTAGGATGCTAGATCTTTTAGGACAAAGAAGCAGCGAAGTTTATGGGCAACTCTCCACAATGCAATGGAACAAACCGTTATACATAGTTTCAACTTTATATACAATCTATGACCACTAAAACTCTACACCATAACAGCCATCACACTTACACTTGGTTGCTTTGGGACATCAGTCCAAGTTCATCGAAGGAAAACTCAGTTCTTAATCTTAAGCAATGCAAGTGTTGAACCAGAACCTAACATGTTGTTGAAACTCTTAATCTCACTTCTTTTCTCTTTCAAACTGTAGCGGATACCAAAAGGCTTCTTTTGTATTTGAAACCAAAGCTGTGACTTCAGAGTTTAAGAAAATTATTACACGTTTATGTATTCATAATTGTAAAAATATTATGCTCACGCCATGCCACCAATGTTAAATGTGTTATATTTGCAAACTATATGTATGTATTTTTGAAACCCAAAGTATTCATCCGGGCTATTATCAGTCTCATAAAATTAATACGATACGACAGCTTTTAATTTCATTAACAGCGTTCATAGCCACGTTAGAAAAGAAGCGTAAATTATAAGCAATGCAAGCGCTAGTCAGAGACTTTCTGACTCGTATTTAAAATATATTAAATTACGTATTACACAATTCACACAAATGGAAAAGCTTAATGCTTCCCCTCACCACTGTTTCGTAATAGCATAAACAGAAACCTTCATTTCATGCCATTTCTCTTCTCTGCGTTCACTGACTAGAACCATAACTTCTTATTTAAGTTAATACACGTGCGGCAGTCGTCTACTGCCTTNCAAATGGAAAAGCTTAATGCTTCCCCTCACCACTGTTTCGTAACAGCATAAACAGAAACCTTCATTTCATGCCATTTCTCTTCTCTGCGTTCACTGACTAGAACCATAACTTCTTATTTAAGTTAATACACGTGCGGCAGTCGTCTACTGCCTTGTTCAGCTAAAGAAAGAGAGAGCCAGGTGTGCTTGACGTTCATTAAATTAGATGATTTAAACATTCGTACGATATTTTTAGCTTTTTGTAAATGAGAGTATTCACAAAATTATATATGAAATGCGTGTTTGGTACATATAAACAGCGTTTAACGATGTCTGTGTTTACACAAGATAAAATTACATAAACAACACGGAATTTTGTTACAGAGCTTTGGAAAAGGAAAAATAGAGCGGTTATACATGTTGGGTAAGATACCTGTCTTCCGGCGAACTACTGTAACGGTCACTTCCACCACGCTGCTCATCTTCGACGGACTCTTTGGTCTCAGTAAATTTTTCCTCATTTGATATTGCAATAGCGGCTGCAACTGCTTCGTCGCGATCGGAAGGAACTATCCATCCATCTTTTCCTGTTTCTAATTTGATATTTACTAAGTCCCCGTCACAACTTCTCTCCCCTCCACTATTACCGTTACTACTGCTACTACCATTACTTTTAACACTTCCAGACGAACTAGAACTACAAGTAGACTTGCGATTTGACTTAGGGGTTGCCATTTCTTGCATCAAACAAAGTAGCATGCTGAGAAAAACTTTGAACTATCACCAATCGTCAATACAATATGAAATCAATCAATTAAATGTAAAACGAAAAACAGATTTTTAGGTGGAATATTTATTTGTTTAACCATCACATCACCCTTATCATATGACACCACGCTAACGCAAACTGCTTTCTCTTCCACCGCTTCCTCTTTCAAGAAAGACGATTGAGATGTATAGTATAAGAAGCATATGAAATATAAACCACGCCACACTCTTGGTTACTCCAACTCCATCGTAAATATCCATTTATCTGATGCTACAATTTCGGAAAATAGATTATGACTGAACGTGCACTCCATGAGATTTTCAGTTGAACATAAATCCAAGTTTGACTATACTTTGTCCAAGAATACTTAACTTATAACCTTTCTATTCCTGTTCATGAATGTCCATTTGTGTTTGACAAGTTGCAATACATCATCGTTAGCATAAATATGCTCTTCACTTTATATACTTTTATATTGTAAAGAAAGTGGTTCACTTAAAAAATTCAGGTTGCACAAAATATCAACATCTTTTAATATTTCAACAAGTCAGCGTGCTTTTAACCGTGTAATCTCATCTTTGTAAATTACGAGATGCTGTTATTGAGGTCATCATGAGAGTTTAAGTTTAACTATGCAGATTGAAAGCTGTCGCAACAAAACACTCTCCACATGTTGTACTTTCTCCATCCATCTAAATTCCATATTTTATTTCACAATCCAGTAATAATATACCATCCTCACGCTTTCAACACTCATAACCTTATACGATTCTGTGTCCTAATAAGCTCACGAAATATATTCAACAATATTTAATGATGATCACAATACAATAATACTGCTGCACAAAGTTAAACTGAAACTTGTTCAATATGATTTCTGGTCATATACATAAGACAGATGCCTTAACTCACGGAGAAGAAGTCAAAAAAACCTGTTAGTATCTAGCGAGACGCTCAGTGTTTTCAAATCTGACTGACAAAACCCGACTGAAGAGAAATCGCAAGAACGGGTGAAAAGTGTTTCTACATAGTATCATAATGTTGCTTTCCTGATGTGACCTATGTTTGCATTATAATACAGAAAGATCACCAGAGCATCATGAAAAAGTCAATTTCATACTACTTCCATAGTATTTTGCCTGGTATTTCATGAAGCTGAATTCGTTTCTTTATGCATGCGTTGCTTCCTTCTTCTTGACGCACGTAATCTTCACACAGGCGATAGAGCAATCACTGTTGCAATATGCACCATATGGAATTTTTTAGACGTACATGCACATGCCATTAGTAATACCAGATTGTAATGTAACAGTAGCAGTCTCATTACTCGTCTTATAATGCATAAATAGCATATCTACAACTTTCTTGCATGCTGTTGAAATCGCTGTGCTTGTCAAAAGGATTTCATATAACTCCCGTGTAGCCGTAACGTCGTGAGTTAGTGAAACGTTACACGAAATATAGATGTGGTGGTAATACTAATTCTAAGTGGAATTTCTGATTTTGACTCCTCGTAATACTAACCTAATGTTTTCTTAATCGTTGCGAATCCCAATTCCGTCTTCTAATATTAAAGTTTCCTATATCATAACAAACATGACAAGATACAAGCGAATATGATTACCCTAAACGAGGAAAAGATTCATGATTTGTATGTGTTTATAGTAAAACATTTCCAGTCATTCACACGTTCACCAAAAGCAACATGTACTATGTACTACGACTACGATTCATCATCATTCCTCAGCTTTTGTTAAAAAACTACACATTAAGTAGGTAGTAATGGAAATGTCAGGACAGGAAATATTCAAACAAAAACTTCTTATTTTTAGCACAGTACCCTCGTTAGATCATGCGCGCATGCTATTTGAACCATCATCGTGAACAACACCAACATGTGGAAGAGGCAAGTATCATACAAAGCTCAGAAAGAGCAAAATACTAACACGCATTATCAAAGCAGTTGATAGTCAGTCGGTGCTCGAACCTTAAATTTGGGACCCTACTTAAAACTAAACAAAAGACTGATTGTGGGGACTGGTGGGTAATTATTTCGCGATAATGTTTTGCGTATATATACTCGATAATAATAAATACAGAAATAACGATGTATGATAGCCAGGTCTATGCGATCTACATTACGTTGCTTCACCTTAACCTCGTCGACCCTTTATTTGGGCCACAAATTTAGGCTACGAGCTCCGACTGCAGCAGTGTTCGATACAGGGATACACGAAGACAGGCGTTACACGTTTCATTGCAGCATTTAACATTTCCCCATGTAAGTTTTCAAAGAGATTTCAAACACAGAAACACTTTTTTCATCTTCTTGTGCTAATCTCTGAGCTCAGCTTAACTCGTTTGTTGCTGGCAAGCAAAGCGTGTCTACCTTTTTGGCTAATGAAAATGGATGTGAAAAAAATCAGAATGATGATGGCAGGACCAGCATATAGTATTCAATTTTCTTTTAGCGAACATACCAAGATATGAATTAAGTCTGGATGCAAAAAGATAAAGAGCAGGGGCATGACATCTGTATTATTTGTGAAAACAGCAAGTACTATTTGTGTCGAGTATTGAGTGCAAGCTGTTTCATGTATTTTTTGAATTCTCATTGTACATCATCCATATGCATTGAGCATTTCACTAAGAAAGAATTTCCGTTTCATTTATTTTCTTCTACTTCTTCAGCTACAAGAAATGCGGATATGTTAATTTCAATGCGCAAAGTTGGAGCAAGCATCCCACTGCAGGTATGTATGATATCGCTTGTTTGTGTTTCCTTTTCTTTGAGTTGAGGCAAATGTGAAAGACAAACATTTCTAGCGAAACTTAAACCAACGTCTGCATAAAGACCTCACATATACTTTTAAACTACGTATTAGCTTGTATCACACTGCTCACAGCTCATAAAATCTACAGTTTATTTTTATCGTAATGAATTTTCGATAGGTGGAAGGATCGAAACAAATTTCTCATGGTACTAACACTAACACTAACAAACGTCGTAAATTTACATAGTCTGCATAGCAAATTTAAATTTAAAATCTACGGTTGAAATCTGTGCCGTTTTGAGAAATGGTATTGCCTGCTTTTGCTATCCCATCCGACACTAATTGTTATTTCATTATAGTGCACTTTATTTAGCTCTCATATATACACATTAACGAGACTGCGAGATCATTTTATGGGGAAGCAGCCAGCTGTCAAAATATAAACTGGAGTCAAAATTTATTTTACATGAAGGCACGTGTACTATAACATAACATGTATATTTTTGTT
>JAANSM010005537.1:0-10037 GCA_036850725.1 Orchesella villosa | reverse complement strand
CTAGAGATGGTGAAGAAATTGAGGGAGAGAGAGATACAAATGGTGGATTAGAGACGAATGAAAATCATGAGGATGTGGATACAAATACTGGGGAAGTGGATATGCCGCTCCTGCTCGGAATTTCGATGATGTGTCCATTTGGATCGATGAATAATATCAATAATGGAACCTCGATTTTCATGACAGGAATGTTTGGAGAAGGGAGACAAAGATCAGGCTCTATTTCATCGATTCAAAGCACTGGCTCAAGTAGTACGGCGTCGATATTTCGGATGCCACCATCGTACTCTAGATTGTTTTCTAGAAGATCTACTCTTGAAACTTGTAAGTCAATAACGACGACAGGAATTTGAAATTTAACCAAGGTTTAATGACAGAGATTTAAATATATATTTTCTTTGCAGTACCCCCAGCCTACTGTGAATTGGAAC
This sequence comes from Orchesella villosa, assembly GCA_036850725.1. NCBI lineage: Eukaryota > Metazoa > Arthropoda > Collembola > Entomobryomorpha > Orchesellidae > Orchesella > Orchesella villosa. The sequence goes on along the minus strand of JAANSM010005537.1, from coordinate 9,606 downwards.
TGGAAAGTCGAGAGCTGGACAGGGAATAATTGGAAATTTACTCGTCAATCTCATAATATGATACATGCAGATTATTTATTTAAAAATATTTAATTAAGCCAATAGCACACATTTATGGTAGAACACATATTTTATTTGATGTTCCCACTGTTACGAATAATTGAAATTTGCTCAAACACATCTTCAGCGTACATCCGGACCGAGATGCCGATATCTATGCAACTCACTTAACTAACAATAATACGCACTAATAAACACAAGTATATGTATATAAGATCAAAAAAAATTTGTCAAATCCATCTGTACGTCCTGCAAAATATTCATTTCATTAAAGTAAAAATATTAAACCATTTGAATTCAAAGTTAGTTCAGGTTTATGCGCAAAAATATAAATAAATAAGACATGGACACGACATAACATATAACCAGAGTTAATCAAAATCCTGGATTACAATGTTTGGATTAAGATATTGGGATTATGGGTAGTAGTCCATAATTGACTTTCTTTAATATAGTCTGTAATCCAAAATCCCTACAGACCAACAGTGGTTTCATAATCAATTGAGAAATCGAAGGTAGGAGTTTTTATAATCTGTAATTCCGGATTGTTCAAATTAATTACTCCAGACCTCGCGTTTTTCACATGTAATATGAAAATAGCAATAGAAAAACTGGCCTATTGCTTGTGCATGAGAAAAATTTAAATTGTGCCACGGTTGACGGTATAGGTTTGTACTGCTGTCAGAACTTCATTACATTTAATTTTGTGCTGCTACAGCTTAAATATGGGATATTCCGTTTCCATTCTTGCATGCTTGCTACTGTTTTGTCTTTTTTGACTTGGTCTGCTTACTATTTTGCGCTTTCCTGGTATGCTCCCACTATCGATGATATTCTTCTCTTCCGTTTCTTCCACTTTAAATATTTTTATTTTTATTATTTCTTGGAGCTTGTATTTTGTGCTGTTCACGTAGGGAGCTGTAAATGCTAGCTGTTGATGGCAAAGTGAAATGTATGAAGGTTGTATTCTTGATATCCGTACTACTTTTTATGCTAAAATAGTACAGTGTAATGTGGACACCGAACTTCAGTTTCATTCATTTTGATATTTGCGAACAAATTAATCTAGTGTTGACGGATGATGATATTTTGGGCGCGCATTCTAGATACACTGGAGGGTATGAAGATCCATTTAGACTGTTTTCGGTATCCAATTTGTTGTGTGAAAAGTATTATGAATAGTTGTTGTTGCTCATGATGTCGTATGAAACTATATGCACACATCCGTAGACAATACACTACGAAGCTAAGAAAGTTTTAAAACAAAGAATTCCATTCAAAAGTAAGACCGACTTGTTAATTGTAAAGACATAGGAGAAGTAAACCAAACGAGAGGGGACAGAAATCACATAGCATTTGATTTTCGTGGTTACCTGTATCAGTCTTGCTAAGTTTGAAACTGTCTTTGAAGATGGATTGAGAGCCTAAAATGGAACAAGTACAGCGTAAGGAAATCATGGTGCAGTTATCATCTCTTTTGAACATTCCAGGTCGATGGTTTAAATCATAAACTGTATGCAGCTTATTCCGTACTACGGCATGAGGCAGAAAAGGCTGCAGTTGGTCAATATCAATGCAATGTCTTAACAGACGTATGGCCTCCTCGTCAAATCCCAAATTGTCTGAGTTATCTGCACAGCAGTAAGACACATGGTACATTTGTTAGATTATAGAAAAAATTAGGAGTCTTACTAGCTAGACGTAAGGACGTATATCAATCCATGCAAACTGAAGAAGAAAATTGGAAAGAACAGGGATTCCTAGGTTACGAGACTTTGAAATGGATGAGCATGCAAGATATTAAGGTTATAAAGGAAAAATGGATTCAAAGAAAACGAGTCCTACAGGACTGGTGACATAGTGGAACCAGGAGCTACTAGTGGAAATCAGAAAATGTTTTGACGACTGTTCTTTCATGATATGATTAATTTCCTTTCTAAATGAATCATTCTAGAATATAAAATCTTTTCTAGAAAATTTTGTATTTCAACGATAAAAACATAAGATATTAAATTTGAAAGGGGACATTTTGTGAGGATAGGATCTGCATATGCATGTTTGATATATATACAGAATTTACTACTTGATACACGTGTCTCATATGAATGCGCTCAAGTAAAGCATATCTCCTAGGCAGATGCAGATTATGCAAATGCCTCGGGCAACAGCGCAGTGCGAGAAAGATTATGCAGATGCATAACTACACAAGAGTAGGTGGAAAAGCAAGAAAGAGACAGAGGGAAGAGATGAGAGGAAGGAACAGTTGAAGTTGAGGCTGCACCATGCATTTTATAGATAGTTTGTCATGCTTCCTTCGTGCTAGATTAGTTCATGGAAAAATCTCTTGGGTCTTCCATCTTCCTTCTTCTCATTCCACCTTTCAGTGTTTGAATTGATATTGGCTGAAACAGTCTTCTAAAATAGTTAACTTGAGTTTACTTCCAGTAGTTATTACAATTCCAATCTGTAAGTTTTTTCGGAATTGAATCTTGGTATAAATTTCCTAGAAATTTATAGTGAAGCAGGTATAAATTATTGTATTAACTTCTTCATGCAGGTATTAGCAGTTGTGGTTTGTGAGCCTTCCGTTATATATATAATTGTAGTTTCCATTCTCAGTCAGTGGTAAGATTATACATATTTTGTCGCGATTTTCATGAACTATTGGCATTGGGCAGTTTCCGGATTGTATAGCAATTAGCTATAGTATTTCTTCTGTTTACACAGCCTTTTTTTATAGTGGGTCATATTTCCTCCTGTCAGCAGTAGTTCCATGGGCAGTTGCAGAACTTGGTTCTCCTCCTTGGATTTACACAACAGTTGAGCATCCTTCTCCACCACTACTCCAGTCAACTTGCTGTCATTTTTTTGATGTACTTCAAGGTGTATCACAATTATTATTTAAAGTGAATATAAAATATATATGTATGAATTGAGCCTGGTTGACTCACTGAATTGTCAGTTGATATTCCAGTGCTCCATCTACTCCAATTGTGAGCCCACAACAAGCATTTAGCGGGTGGTAACCTCACAATCTACGCTATCTACGAGTGTTAAATATCTTTAACTGTTAGTCTTAATATCCCCCCACGAATTGCGCAATTACGTGTATGCATTTTTACTTCATTTTTAAATAGTAAGCTATTTTTAGTAGAAGTTAGATACGCCAGGGGTAGAGAGTATAGATTTTCGCGACAACTAGTAATTAAAGCAAACTACGGAGAAGTTATGAATAAATATAATTACTAAATTAATTCGTATTTAAATCGTGCATTTGTTAAAGTCGATCCATTATCATTTGGCCCGTTTTCTTTTGATTCTCATCTTCATTCAAGTAAATTCTGGCTCATCATCATTCGTTGAAAAGAAAGAACCCACAATCAATCCAGCATTTTCAATTTTAGTAAAGCAAAAAGGGAAATCAATTCCCATCCGGGTAAACGTCCCGTTTACAAATTCAGCAGTGTAAAAATTAGCCAAATGAATTGACATACCTTTGTATGAATGCATTGATTAAAACCAGGCTTGTATAATCCCATTTTTTTGCTTACTGGATTAAGGATTAATCGAAGAATATTTTGATGCGGGATTAATGATTAATGGATTAATTGTTCCGCGTTGAATTAATCCTACATGGGATTAAATTCTATTGTAAATGGCTGGATTAAAGATTAAGTAATTAATTAATGCGATTAAGTGATTAATTTAAAGGATTAAACGGATAGTACTTCTATTATTCGCCTGAATATATTAAGGTATGGAATTGTAGGTATGTCTGTCAGAATTGGAAAGATAAAATTTAACAAATTTTTTCTACTATTTTATAATAGAAGTTTTATTTTTGTAATTTTGATATTTTGAAGTTAAAATAACGCAACTCCACTGTCGGTTTGGGACATGCAAGAGTCTGGTACATTGTATTGCGGCATGAGTGCTACGACAAATTAATCAGCAAATTTAAAATAGCTGAATTACAGATCTAGGTCGCAAGAAAAGTCATATAGCTACCATTTAAGTCACATCGGAGATGCAAACACGGAGAAGGAGGTTAAAATCAACCGCAAATTTTAAACGTGTATACAATTGTTACCTTTTCCCCCGCTTCCATTAATCCGATCTGAGATTAATAATGGGATTAAATGTCATTCACAGTATAATGCATGGGATTAGGGATTAAGTGTTTTAATCAGGATTAGCCGGATTAATGTATTAAGGATTAATTACTAAGGCTAAATTTTAAAGGCTGGATTAAGGATTAGGGATTAAATTAATCACTAATCTGATTAAAAGATTAGATTAATTAATCAAGGGACTATACAACCCTGATTTAAAACAATTATTTTGTAATAAAAACAATGGACAGCTTATGATAATAGAGATCCTCTAGAAAAGTTCCTTTTATTATCATGCCTAAATTTAGTTCAATGGTGGTTAAAAATCTCTGAAGCACAGAACTATTAATTTACGGAACTAAAATTAGGAAAGGTTTGTGTATTGAAGATATTAGTAAAGCCAGTTTCTTAGTAGAAATGGATAAATTTGTTAAAACTATAAATCGTTAAGATTGTTGTAGTTAGTACATGTTATATGCACCTATTGTGTCCCTGTATGGAAAACCGTACAAATGTATTGATGCAGCTTTTGATACATAAATAAAGACTCAAATCAAATCAAATATTAAAGTATCTTTTTGGCGTTACCCAATAGGAGCATGTTGATTACCCGCAGTGAAGAATACGTAAGCAAAACAAATGCATCTGAAAATCCATTTAGTCGGATTATGGACTATTTTACCGAAACCCCAATCAAAGATAATAGATTTCAACTTAATCTATAATCCAATTACCAAAATTACCATGCTAATGTTCCAATCCATAGTCTCTAAACCATAATCCCACAATTCAAAATCCGTCAACCAAATATCTGGGATTGAACACTCTGCATATAGCATAACCCATAGCACCTGACCGTGGCCTCTGAATCAAGCCAATACCAAATTCTAACAAAATATTGGAAGTATAAGAATATATACTACAAATTTTAGAATCAAGTATGTTCATCCAAAACATCTTCAAAAAACCAGATAACTTTTTCACCAAATAACGTCCACCTTTTTTCCAATGACACTTCCCAATGGAATATTAAAATTTAGGTGCTTTAAGTCCAGACATTTTTCAATAACTATACTTCCTATGAGTTGTTTAGTTGTGGCCTTAAGCTTACTTAGTTGCATGTGTAAGTGCACGTGTTATAGAAAGTTACGCTTAACTTTGATGTATAAGTTTGCAATGCAAGGTATTGGCATTTTGGCATCGAAATCAAATCGTACAAAAAAGTTTGAACATATAAAAAATTCATTTGATTTGATTCTGGTGATTGTTAAAGTACGAGTAGTTTTCATCATTGCCAATTTGAAAATGCATTGTTTGCTAAATTTGAAATAGCATAAGATCAAGTAGTTACGTTGTGGTTTAGCAGTCGAAGAATTGTATATTTCCGCAATGAAATTGGATAGATAGTTCGTTAAGAAAATATTTTTCATCCGTAGCAGGTTGTAAATTGAATTTTCTGAAACTAATATGGTTAAAATGCATTCTCAATTGTTGGTAGAAAATATTCCTATTGTCTACGATATGACAATATCGGGTATGTGTAATCCTACTTTTTTGCTTACTGTATTAAAGATTAATACTAATACATGCAAATCTCATGGTGCTATTAGTAGTAATAAATGTATTAATTGCTTTGTATTTAACTAATCTCTTGTGAGATTAAATTGCATGAGAAATTGCTAGATTAATGGTTATGTAATAGATTTACGGGCTGCGCCAGTGGTATATAGGTAAATTATATACTTTCATACATTAATATATGGACATCTGGGTAGGTCTATAATCAAGTAAAATTAAAATAAACTATTTTCCCTTAAATTCACTGATACTACGGTCAAATTCAATTTCGGTTTTATAAAATTTTCAAAAATTACTATAACTCAAATTAAGTCTATTGCGTTGTAAAAGGGCTTTAGGAAACTTATTAGCACTCAAATAGAAATAAATAAAACACAGTGTGACTTTGAAGCAAAGGACTGGATGCTTCAGTGTAGTCACACATGGGGAACAAATCAACCGTAAATTCCAAATATGTGTACAGTATTTACCAATTTGTTACAATAATTTGCAAAGTTTAATGTATGTGACTAAGAATTAACTTATTTTATAGTAATTAGCTGAATTAAGGTATTGTGTATTAATTACAATTTACAAAAAAGACTGAATAAAACGTTAGGCCTTAAATTAATCCCTAATCTCATTAAAGGATTATATTACTTTATCCCAGGATTATACAACTTTGTACGTCTAGCTTGGATTTTCTCAGGATGCAAAAAATCCAACACGAGAATGAACACGTGACTACAAATATACTAACCAATAATCTTTATTCCATTTATGGGGGAAAATTGAGCAGAACCTAACGGATTCGAATTAAAAGAATTCTGTGACCTAGTAAAACCCATTCCAATTAACCAACACTTTTCGATTAAAAAACGGGAGTGAGAGTTTCAGTTCGAAATGATGAAATATACCAGTATTCAGTCAAAAATGTCATTCCTAAACCGACTCTTTGCAGAGCGACAGCAAAATTAAGTGAGTTAAACTTACGACTGGGTTTTCTCGATACATTTCTCGATAAAAAAGAGATATCTTTAGCGGTAAAAACAATCTCACCTTTTACACGAAAATTTGTTTGGAATGGCTCTAGCCACAGGAGCAACGAATATTCAATTCTTTATCCAAAAATACTCAATATTTCCCCCATTCGCCGGTCACCTAATCCTGGAAGGTCGTGACAACAAGGTGGTATTGTCTTGTGTTCCTTACGATCAGAGCAAATATGGGAAAATAGTTTGGAAGGTGGTATCAAGCTCCTATATATTACTGCTTGTATTAACTATCCGGAGACTCCAACTCCTTACTTCTCAATGGAAGGAAAATCGAGACATGGAACAACTTGGGATGCTCTTCATACTGTTAACAATTTCAATTATGGCCCTGGCTTTTTACCACTTCTTTGAGATACACAATGACGAAATTTGTTACGTTGTTACGCAGGCGTGTAAGCTATTAAACTTGCGAAGAGATACTGAAGGCATCAACGAAATCAAATCCTTGGTGAAGATTTTTCATGTTGTTACCTGCATGGATAAATTGGAACTTTTAGTATATTTATTTGCAATAACTGTGGTAATCATTCCGGTCGTAGTTCCATGTTTGCCGCTTATAACCAAAGTTGAACCCTTTCAAGTCTTGTTTATTGAGACTGCTTCATTTATACTGCCGGTGGGAATGGAAGCTCTCAGAATCCCGTCTAAAATATTTGCAATATTAATTTATACCTTCCTTTCGTTGCATTCGGGAGCCGTTGTTTTGTTTCTTTTGGGAACGTATATTACTGTTGGCGCATGTGTTCTTTATTTTTCTAATCAATTGAAGCACACATCAAATGCCGTAACGAAAACGGATTTCGTCCTTACAGCAAAATTTGACAAGTGCATTGAAGTATACAGAGTTCTACAAATTGAAACCAGTATTGCAAGGAAAACTTCAAAAGATATGCTTGGGGTAATGGTGACGGTGGGCATGATATTTGCGGCTGCAAATGCTTATTTTGTTATTTTTTCTTACGGTGTGATCCCCTCAATTATGTACTTAGCATGTGTTACATGTGTAATTTTTTCATTTGCCATTACTTTTATACTTAATACTTTAGCAAGTTTACCCAATAAGCACACAAATTTATTTAGGAATCGGTGGAAGTCGGTGGTGTTACCAAAGCGGTGGAAACTTACTCTTACTTCCTGTGGGCCTGTAGGTTTCTCATTGGGTAATTTTGTAAGAATTGTAACCGCTACGACTGCCATCATTCTTGCGGATGCTCTAGTAAACTGTATAGCAACTATGCTATTAATGGGCGAGTTTAAGCGGGTGACATAAAGGTTCATGTCGCCCGCTGTTCTATTGTCGCCATATGGAAACGCCGCAAATAATCCCTCTGATATGGAATAACCCTACACAATTCTATGAAGTTAAGCAATATACTACGGAAAAACAAAACCAATGCATAACCTAAGGAAGTTTAGCTTTCTAGGTAATTTTGTTAGATAACTCAATTGAATTTCGAGCAATGCAAAGTCATTAGTTTCTTGTCCAACTGATTTTCTTATATACACGAATGTGGAACTTGTAGCCATACATTGAAAAGCAATTATGGGCACATTCAATCAACAAAATAAACCTACTTTATCAAATTAAATTTAAACTAACCCGGACTTTTAGCGAATACTAAACGCTTAGAAAGGCTGTCTTTTTATCTCGCGCAATGAGAAAGCATTGAGATGAGTGGAAGGCGGGAGGATCCAATATGCTCCACCTCGGGTGGAACTACATCACAGCAGCTGATAATTAAGGACAATTTACAACAGAGTACTAAAATGCTAGGTTTATGCTTAAGATATTCACTATTACTGGGTATGAAATAACATATAACATAACCAGTAGTAGAATCTCGCAAATTCCAGCTTTCGATTGTAAAATGAAGAATTATCTGTTGACTAGAAATTATGTGATCTCTGAGTGAACGTTATGTAACAAATTATGACAAAAATTTGAAAAATATAAGAGTACGTACTAAAAAAATTAAAATCTGGTCTGTTTATCCAAAAAGATGGAATAAAATCACAAAATAATATTTTTCAAGTATCAATAATATGTACCTTTTCTCCAAAGGCCATTTCTTACGTGGATGCTAGTGGTTATGGCATTTTTTCAATGACTCATGCTTCCTCTGCGTAGTTTTAGTTGCGGGCAAGGGCTTAGGTAAGTTATTGGGATTGATAACGAGGTATACATAATGGTTTGACTAGATTGAAAATTCAAATTAAATTTTATTCTACTATCGTATGATTTGATGCTTAAAATTTTTTGGTTGGATAAACAAGTTTTTGTAAAATGTGAATTTGAAAGCACAAAATAATCTACCCAGCAGAAAATTGAACCGTATTCATAAAAAATAGAAATAGCCACATCACGGATATTATCACTGAAAGCATAATTACATTTATATTATAACAACTTTTATCCCGATTTGTGGATCAATTTTTTTCATTCTCGAAGTAGAAGCAAACTAAAATTCATATATATATGGATATCGAAATACTTCGCTACTTGTAATTTGACTGATATTACACTAGTAACACATTTCGCTACACTTATTGTCAGTAAGTTATTATAATTTTGGTAACACAAATTCAATTATTATTGCGTTAACGTAAGTGATACTTATAAAACGATTCTTTATATATTGCCAAACCTAAACGTTCCTACAAATTAACAGGATATTAAACTTATTGTGTCACTTACTGAAACAACAAGAGTATTTGCTTTGTTTTGAAAATTGTAATGCACAAGTTCTACAATCCGGGAGGTTTCAATTTGCCATAAATTTAATAAAGTATCGTACAGGCTTGTTCTGATGTCTGAAGCAAGT
>JAANSM010005535.1:0-10040 GCA_036850725.1 Orchesella villosa | reverse complement strand
TATGACCTAGAAAGTAGTAAGTATTACTAAACGATTGCGCGATGTACTATCTCTTCAGTTCAATGCAGTTCTAAATATATGTATCTTACATAAATATTCGCAATATGAAACGCGACTTCACTTAAGTACATTATTTACTGTTTACTTACGTATTGATTTAATCAACATATTATAATTTCGTCTGAATAGTTCAAATAAACTTATCAATGCATGCAATATTGTGATTGCTTACTCCTCGTATTATGTAAGTACTGCTATTTGTTTTGTATTTTTGAAACTTATCTCTACGCCCTTGTCCTTACAAATCAGTGGGGACAAAATATATTAGCTCAAAATGACTACTTTGTGATTTAAAATGTTATGGTCTGATCATAAATATTGTTTTGGATTCGGTTGTTGTTATTCTTAGGTCCGTTTGTTATGTATGTCAATGTGTGTATTATCCTAAAAATTAATTGATAGTGAAAATACAATCGAAGTCGGCAATAAAAAATAAGAAAGAGTACAATCTATGTACGAACCGAATTATAAGATTTGTGCTGTACGCTTCTTACTTATTTATTTCTTCTTCTTTTTTGTATTACATTCATTGGGGTTCTACGATTGTATTTCTAAGTCGTCTTGAATAGACAAAGGAACTTGGTTGGCATCATCATCATCGTTATGCTCACATTGTTTTGGTTTTGGTTGACAACATGGCGCCGTACGAACAGCATTTAGAAGTGCCTCATTAAAGGCTTCGTAATTAGGATGATCACTCAAGCAAATACGGTGGGTAGATGGATCTGCCGCTGGGAGTTGGCCATATAAGCAAGTCATGCTCAAAGTTAGTTGTGGTTTCATTTGAGCGAAACCCCCTGAAGGGAGTATGGAACTTCCTGTGCAAAACTGCATAAACTTGGCTTGGTCAACTGGTGACATATTTCCCAATGATGTCCATAACCACTTGATAACTCTGGGAAATTCCGGATGCCAATGTTCACCAACCACGATATGATACCTTGTACAACATTCATGGCATATTGTATTTCACGTTCACAATCACACGTAATAATAGAAATGATTATTAATTCAAGGCAATCTAGTACCTTTTCAATTCGTGCAAATCGAATTTTGACCATCCACAAAGTAAAAGCTATTTTAAGTATTTTTCAAATACACATTACACAACTCATCATTTAATATTTATATCAACCTTTATTGTCTACGATTTTGAAAACTAAATTAAAAGTCTTATCATACCTCCAACACGTTTTCATCAAAATTCAGCAATAAATCTTCCGGTATAACGAATGAAAATCCAGCACGGAAGGCCTCGATTTCGCGTGTTACTTTAGATCCCAAATGGTAACGAGCAATGGCATTCAGATACAACTCCAAGTTTTCTTTTGTGACCGAAAAGCATTCTCCATTTTCAATTACTGGAACCATCTATTGACAATATGTTTTATATAATATACCGCTACGGAAAGCCATAATGATACATATCATGTTTGTTTTATCATACTTTTTCCAGTTTTCCAAACACATCATATTCGGGAACGCAAAAAGTAAGCATTTCATTTTCCAAATCCGAACTATTAAGTGCGGTAAGTAAAGACTCATGTAGTTCTGGCATATCTCTTTCTAAGGTCTGCAATTATTCAGGGCAGCAAATAACTTTTCATTGTCATTATCATCCGATACGTTTACATACCAGTTATCATTAATGAATCGTAATATTGCATACCAATACGGTTGGAGTTGACCCAATTACTTGCTGCAAGAACGACCTTGAAAATCTAACTTTCGCCCTGTACCTTCCTGCCTTCTCGCTCAGCGCCCGCTCAACAAGGTACTTACCAAGTATTTTTCCACACAGCTCATAATATTGAATGCCCCACCTTCTAACATTGCGATTGGGATTGGGATGTACGAATGCGGACCTTTCACTTATCTTATGAAACATTCCCAATGGATTATTTTCGAAGCAAGTATCTAGCAGCAGGTCTGACCATTCTAACCACGCTGCTTGATCTTCCATTACTGTGCCGTTTAGATCAACAGATTAAATATAAAAGGATTAAATTTTTATTGTCTAATAATTTCTGGACATTTTAAACACTTACATGGCTCGCTTGCAAACGACACAATGAATGGATTGTACCATTTTGCCAGTTCAAATTCCTTGGTGGCTTCATAGGACTAAAATTCAGTATAACTTTATTGCAATCTCAAATAACCACAAGGATTGCTACCAAAAAAACTAATGTCTTGGTATATTTAAAATTCACCGTTCTCAAAGCGTCTGGCCGTTGGATCTGTAGAAATTGATATTTATCTTTGTGAAGGGCCAGTTGCTTTACGCAGTGAGCTTTTAAGGACTCTAAACAGGCATTACACTTTTCCAGATAAGTCAACCCATTTCCTAAAATGTAATGTAACATGTAACGCTTGATAACTATCGAACAATGCATATCAATCATAGAAACAGAATTATCAGCAAGTTTAGCATTTGATTGCGCATTGTACCTATTACATAAGCTCTAAACTTCATGTACAAAGCCATAAACATTCTGGCATTGCTAGCATTCATCCGTAACCGCAAATCAAGTTGACTTTCATTTTCATCCGATATAACTATAATGTAATGAAGTTTTTCTAGATTTTCTGGGAACGCTTCAACCTAAATAAAGTAATGGAATGAATCCTTTTTTGTCAAATTCTTTAAGTTTTTATAATCTAGAAAATTGAAGCAACCTTTGTTTCTCCTTGTATTTTAAAAATAGCTGTTCTTGATAATATAACTCTCCATAGAACTTCCTTGATACAGATAAACTTCATCGTGATGTTTACGTAGACATCTTTGACTTTCTCTTGAACATTATTGCTATTCCCTATATCTGCCGCAGTTTCAGAATCGTTTGCATTTATGTTAGATCCTTTTAGTTGCATTAGTTCTGCTTTAAATTGGACCACATCGCTTGGTCTGGGTACTGCACGACTTGATTCCATTTTCTCGTATTCTTCATTTGTCAATGAAACAATAGGAAAGCTACCATTCTTAAGCAGTTGTCCGGCGTATACGATTTGTCCTTCGAATATTCCATAGGAAGGTTGGGAGTAACTTATTCTTAAAACCAGTGTAACGCTACAGCTCTCTGAAGAAGCTCCGCAAGGTAAGTCCTCTAAAGAAAAACTAGCCTCCAAAACCTCCTTCCAGTTGCCTCCAATGAGTTCACAAGTCTTTCCACAAACTTCTGTACATGACTTGGCCTAGAGTAGAAAATATGGCGCATGCTTAAAAATGGGTAGTTCAGGGCTCATTCATGGTCATGCAGTGTTAAATTATATGCAGCCTATATATTTTACAGTGGAAGCATGAAAATCGAAGTGATCCAGACGAACTCCAGAAACTGAGCATGGGTAACCTGTTCTGTCTCTGGGTGCGATCACAATTCGTTGTGGCATTAAATCAGTTAGCAAAATTGGAGTAGAGGGAACTTGTACTTCACTTTGTCCAGCAAACATAACATCTGGGGGTACGGTTAAATGGTAGGGAGTGCCAGGAATAGGGAAACCATTATAGCGAATTTGCACTTTGTAATGTCCACCCTTTGATGCTGTGAATACCAATCGGATTTTTCCAAATTCCTCCTCATGATACGCTTTCATAGCTGGAACGCTTTCATGATGCTTGCCTAAAGTTACTTTGGCAGATAAACGATTGAAAAATGTTTGAGTAAATTCTTCCAAGTTGAAGTTCCTATGTTTGCGTTTGGATCGCGAGATAAATCCCTTTATAAATGAGGAAAGTAAATCCTTATAAAAGTTTAGTTTTTCATGAAGAAATTTGAACTTCTCAGTGATTTATAAATAGTTTCTGTCAAAATTTGAACATACAGATATAGTGAAGACCACGTTCTCGCCAACTGTGACTGTCTCCGAATTTTCAAGTTGTAAATGACAGCATTCTGCTAGAAAGTAATCTCGGAATAATGGAAGGTACATCCAATGGTACGCAAAGTAAAGGAACAGTAACGTTGTAATTGCTGCAACGAAAATACATGGTACTTGGTTTGACTTTTAAAAATCAGATTCGAATAAATCAATTATCACTTGTAGAGCGATAAAATACTTTCTTTAGTTTACCACAAGTTATAGTGGCGTGCTCCTGTAAGTAAAGAAACCATCTCGACAAGGATTGACCTATGCCTTCCGTATATATTTGAATACAAAATTCTTTAAAGAAATGCTTTTGGTAAAGCAAATCTTGTTTGATCAATTCGTGATAAGTCATCACACGGGGAACTAACTCCTCAAAGATGTAGCTGTATACTTTGTCCATATGCAAGTATTACAGTAGGATTACAAAAGGACAATCAATCAAAGAAAAACGGTTGAAAAAAATGACTCAGCTTCCATAATAAAATTATTGACAATAATCCCCTGTCATCCTAATTCAATCAACCTGTACATTTTTGTGCCTGATTCGATCGGTTGAAGAACAGTGTAAGATATTGCGAGTCTTTGTTTAGTATCCACGGAAAAGCATCGTAACGTAACGCGCACATGTAAGGTTAGTATTCAGTTATCAACGGTCAAGAGGCAGTACAACATAATGACATGCAGTAGGTGGCCTCTTTCAATTGAATTTTACTCCATTAATATTATGAATTTCATTCTTTGTAATGTAAGCAAATCAATAAATTAGAGGTATTCTTTTTTGTATTCATAGTTATGAAGTGGTAGTTTAGACACAAAGTCATCAAGCATGATCACTGCTTAAAGGAAATAATTAGAAACTGAATCATGAAAATGGAACAATCTCGTATTGCCCCTTATCTAAGTATAATAAAATGTTTCTGAAACTTGTCATCTTCAATCTTATTATTTGCATACACTTTTCTGAAACTTGTTTCTTGGAGGCTACAATCGGCAATCTTTTAATTAATCTACGTATATTTTTTACTTGATTCTCAGTGTCAGTTTGTTTTCTCAAATGAATAAAGTACTTTACCCGAATCAGGAGTATATAAGCCAAAAATATCAAGATAGCAGTATCAAACAAAGTCCACCTGAGCAAAAAACCGAGATTTTAAAAAGACATGTAGCAGTAGCAGTTACATCAACACAACACAACATTGCAAAAAATTGCACACATATCAATATTCAAACAAAGTCCACCTGAGCAAAAAACCGAGATTTTAAAAAGACATGTAGCAGTAGCAGTTACATCAACACAACACAACATTGCAAAAAATTGCACACATACCAATACTATAGTTTAAACTGGAACAAGATACACTCCCACATGATAAACAAAGACCATATAAATAACAATTAATTGGACTCCCTCACTAAAGTCTTCGACCTCAGCTCATATTTCGTTATGTATGATGGTGCACCCATTCTAAATTCTTCCAAAGCACTGAAATAAACTGTATTTACCATAATGTAAATCAATCACAATTAATGCTCTAGCTCTAAGTTTTCCCGATAGTTTGACAGAGCCCTAAATATACCTCTTAGCAAGCTTCGTAGGAATTTTAGCACATTCAGCCTTTTCACAATGTACATTGAACCATGGCTCAACGCAATAGGTCTACAAGATTTTCTGAATTTTCGCATAAGTCTGTTTTTTCCTTTCCAGTCAGTAACTTTCCACGAAAGTAATGTCTTTTCTCCCCTCCAATGCATTGTACCCCCTTGTTGCAAAGCCACGCTGCAGAATACAGTATTCAATATTGACCAGAAGGTCACAAGTGTTAGCATTATTCCATCATAATTCTGTCTGTGCTTGTCATGTATTAATGTGAAGAAGCAGTAGACAATGAATTTAGTATAAACCATTTGGTATGGAATTATGTAGAAACTTAAAAAGCACAAAATATTTGCTTGCAGGATTTGACAACAACGAAATGTCATAATTATATTTTCGGGCTTTCTCAAATGATCACTTGTAGCATATTGGTTTCCTCCAATGTAAAATTCTTTCGATACGAACGGTACAAATAAAAGGCCGTAAACGTGGAACACTACAACAATGGCACAAACAATGGCATGAAGTATTAGCAGCACGTAGCACTGAAACATAGTCATGATCAAATTCCCAAGATAATTTTTGTCTTGCGGAAAGATGTTCTCAAAGAACATGGGTGCTGTTGGAAATTTTATGTAGAAGATAACAAGCCCCAAAAATGCGAAGAAATAACTGCATACCACGCTTACAATTGTCATGTCCAAACTTTTGCAGAATGATTTACCCGGGCGAACCTTGAGTATGTACCTTTCTGAACCAAAATAAATACAAAAATCATTAAATATTGGATTGGCTTACTTAATGTCATTAAATCTCTGCGATGACTTACTCGAAATGAACTCCATGAACTGCAAAAATCCATTACAAACGGCAATGATGTCGTGTGGGAACAACAAAATAATTGAGAACCCAATTGATGGGGGCAATAGAGCACAAAGGGAGTTATGTAGAAGATAACAAGCCCCAAAAATGCGAAAAAATAGCTGCATACCACGCTTACAATTGTCATGTCCAAACTTTTGCAGAATGATTCACCCGGGCGAACCTTGAGTATGTACCGTTCTGAACCAAAATAAATACAAAAATCATTAAATACTAGATTGACATGCAAACTAATTCTCTGCAGTGACTTACTTGAAATGAACTCCATGAACTGCAAAAATCCATTACAAACGGCAATGATGTCGTGTGGGAACGACAAAATTATTGAGAACCCAATTGATGGGGGCAATAGAGCACAAAGGGAGATATATGACAAGTTAAAATTATTGAAGTCTCCTGCTATATAATATCGTAATAACTGAGCAGTGAAGAAAATTATTTCTATTATTAAAATTAGCACATTGATTAAAAACAGACGCTTTTGATACGAACTTGAGAACTTAAATTGACGAAGAAGAGGATTCCAGCGAAAAGGGAACACTCCCAATAAGCACCCTAGATTTGCTAGAACATTTACCAAATCATAAAATTTGTTTCCGAACATTTTTTTTATGAACTTGAGAATTGAGAGTTCACTGTGAAGATAAAACTATGAACTTTCCCTTAAAAATTAAACATGCTGTAAGTCTGGAAATGAAAATGTCCATAATACGTAAACGTAACTTAAAAGACTTGTTGACTTCTAAGAAAAGAAATTTGAAGCCATAAAATACAGAGTATTATTTCAACAGAGTTGAAATTTCTTTATAAGAACTTATAAGTACTTTATACGCCAAAAATATGTAACGTGAGCTAATACATTACAACTTACAACACAATAAAACTATCATGAAACAGAATATGGTGTGTTTTCGAACTATATGAAAAAGTAAGCAAACGTTTTGAAGATAAAACTACGAACTTTCCCTTAAAAATTAAACATGTTGTAAGTAAGTCTGGAAATGAAAATGTCCATGATACGTAAACGTAACGGAAAAGACTAGTTGACTTCTAAGAAAAGAAATTTGAAGCCATAAAATACGCAGTACTATTTCGACAGAGTTGAAATTTCTGTATAAGCGCTTATAAGTACTACTTATATACACCGAAAATTTGTAACGTGTCCTTGCACACGTACTAACACATTATAACATAATAAAACTATCTTGAAATAGAATATGGAGTGTTTTCGAACTATATGAAAAAGTAAGCAAACGTTTCCAGAGGTAGCGATGATATCATGTAATTTCTTTTCAGCAATAACAATATTTCAATCAAAATACTTTGCCATTTACTTTTGCTTCATATTTATAACAATGGTTTATCTCGTTTATCGTTTCATTTCAAGGAAGGAATAATAAATCAACACAAGCTCATGCATTAAAAATCAACGTTTATTGCATATACATTCATCGCTCGTATTCAACATTCATACATAAACATTTTAAGTCTCTTCTGTAATAAGCATGCCACATGTACATTATAATAAGAAGAAGAAAAAATAAAGTTTCTTGATGAAATTATATTGAATCCGTTGTATTAAATTAACTTGATTCAACCGACAAAATTATATTTTTTAAATTATTTTCTTTGGTTTCAAGGTAGAGTTTAGGGAAGTTTTATAGAAATGTAATACATATATAACACACAGGTTAGGTTATGTTTATAGCTAAGGTACAGTTGACAGTCCAAACATTTCACATAACATAAAAGTGTATGTTTAGTTAGACTTATAAAATTCCATTTTAAGTATTAGTAGTTACACATAAGTTACAACATTTATTTTGGTTCCACACGAAGTGACATATATATCATATATTGTATGCAATATTATGTGCTTAACACATAATATGTATAAAATATGAATCTTGTATTAGCATTATACATAAAATTACGATAAATCAGAATCAAAGCCCTGTGAATTCTCATAATTCTTTTAACAAGTGACCAGTTGGTATAAGCATTTAAATACAAATCAAACTAGCAACTAAATATCTCTCTCATCAAATCTAACTCTTCCACTTGCAGATTTATTAAAAGGCAACAAAGATAAGGGATGAAGGTTACCAGTCTCCAATAACATAGGCGTTTCCCTTCTTACGATACCCTGCGATGATAATCTTTTAGCTTCTGATCTTAGGAACTTCTCCTCTTCCAATACAATATGCTCTATACCAAATGATGAGATGACTACGTTAATCACTGTGATAATGAAGATTTGTATTGTTATTAGGTTGTTGAGGATGTCTGCAATTCTTTGCGATTTTGGCTTATTGATGTTGAGTGCGCCGATGAAAAGGAAGGAGATTCCCACAGAGACCTGCGGCCAAAACAAAAGCAATGATAGTATGCATTTTTGCCAAAGAAAAACGTACCGTAAATTGTACCGTAGCACTTCACTGACCACAAACAATTAAACTTCAATAAACTTACATCTACTATCAAAGTTAACAACACATGCAAAACGCATTTACCTACTTTGTCAAATTTTACTTGTTACATACATACATAAAATTCCATACCCGATATTCAAGTATTTTACAGACGTTATAGCATGTTAGTCATATATACAGCAAATAATAATTATTTTATTCATTCTGTATACTGCATCTCAACAATGGCAACCTTCCTGTTCTGTATAACACAATTTAAAAGTTTAAAAATAACATACCGAATAATCAAGTTGTAAAAGGTTTACAATTTTTTTGTTTACAGAATCAAACCGTTTGGTAAAAGCTTTTTAAGTAACATCTTTGACATACTGTGCATCAATAAAACTACAGTAAATGCTAAATGATTTTTTATTAACAATAGTGGTATAAATAAAGTCATAGATTCTACAGTTTCCAGTTGTTGACTAGAATATTTAACGTATGTAGCCCTTGACCTTGACTTTATTATTATGAAAGGGCTGCCAGTGAACTAGTTGCTACATATGTAGGGTCAAAAGCGGAAATGATGACGTTCAAAACGACAACGATGAATGACATTGCAACATGTAGGTTGTTCATGAAATGGGCAGAATCCAGAAAATCAGGGAGATGAAGTCTGCAGTCCCGTAGCATATTCAGTGACAGAGAAAGTATTCCAGATACGACCTGGTTCAAGTTATTTGTTTGTATCAGAATTCGTTTGTTACAGTAAAAACTTAAAAAGGTTAATATATATGTCGACGTTGTCTATATATAAGTAGGAATGGAACTGACAACATTGTTTCTAATTTGACAAAAATGCATCGTAATCTTTGTACCTTTCGAGAGCACGCGCACGCGTACCTGTATTAATAATTTTTTGCACACTTACAAGAATTTGTAACATGTTCTGTGAGTCTTAAAGCACATAAAATCACGACTGACAAAATTACGCCATGCAGGAAAAAGTAGTTGCTATATTATGTTGACTAAATCTGCAAGAAAGTGCATCATGTGTAATAATTTCAAGCATTGACAAGTTTTTGTACTAAAACTAAAACTAAAAGCTATAAGTAAAACAGGGATAGTTCCGTATATTGCATACGCATCGTTCTGAGAAACAAATTTTGCATGCACACAAGCAAGCGTGCTGTGGGTATGGTATGGCTTTTTACCTGCAATGCAAG
>JAANSM010005534.1:0-10041 GCA_036850725.1 Orchesella villosa | reverse complement strand
GGAAGGAAGGAAATATAAGGAAAAAATATCGTATTCTTCTCAAAATCGTCTCATTCCAAAAACTTCATTCGTTCCTTTTCCCCTTACCTCGTTTGACATTATGTAGTGTTATGTTATGTTTTTCTCTATTTCTCTTCCTCTTCCTAAAACGTTATATTACACTCTCCGTATTTGCACCAAAAGGTCTATAACAATTTCCCCTGTTTTTCTTACTCAACTTTAGTACAGACATAAAACAGGGATTTTTTATAGGAAAAAATGAGAAAAAATAGGAGAGACAAAAAAATGTTGATGTTGATACGAAAAAAGTGGGAAAAGGCTTGTGAAGTGTAGTAGTCACCGAAAGTTATACCCTCTGTGCCTCTCTCTCTCTCTCTCTCTCTACTCTCTATGCTTCATTATAACCAAGCGCAGTGGAAAAAACGAGAAGGGGGATCCCCTCCAGAGAGAATGCATAAAAATACGCTAACTAAAACGGATCACGGCCTTTTATTCCTTTTGGGCATTGAGATGATGACGACGATGATGATGTATACGCACATGGCAATGGCAAAACCTTAATATGTGTATGTTTCTATATGTACATCGAACTTTTAGTGTGGATGACAAGAAGTGGCCAGGGTCAGGGTGTGGTATAACATGGAACGCGTGCATGCATACACTTACGGTGATTATTATATGGCTTTTACACGATGATGATCATTGCTTACAGACTTACAGAGCTTCTATTTCACAAAAATTCAGTAGCAACAGCGAAGGAAGGAGATGTGACGAGGAAAACAAAAAAACAGGGAGAGATTTTTAACCAGAATGTTTTATACGGGTGCTTTATACTTTATATATATGATGCTTTGGTAGTAGTCAGTAGAATTGTGAAAATGCAATATGCCATCATTCTTTATTACATGTTTGCTTTGTGTAAAAGTAAAAATCCTCCTCCTCCTACGCTACGCGAGAGTAGATGCTAACTGCTCACGGTTTTTGTTTTGCCTTTACGCACTCCACTCTGAGAAGGGTGTAGAAGAGATGGTGACAGTGACACACACATATAAGACAGACGAGAAAAAATGAGCGCCTGGTGTGCTCCCATTGATGTTTTGAAACTGTTGTGGATATTACGGAGAGAGTATGGTTTATTTTCGGGGAACACGGTTGGGAATTCGGAGTGTAAGAAAACATACAACAGAAAAGTAACACAGTTGGAAAGAAATAAATACAAGGAAGTTGTAGTTGTACGCATGCCATGTCAAACAACAATTGGCTTCTGTAGTACGATTTCCTTCCGTATCTATAAGGAAGTTGGGGAAGGTCTTGTTCCTTTATGTCTTGGGTTTCTGGAATATTTGGGGTGTTTTAGACGCTAGAAGATTAAAAAGTATGAAGTCTATAGAGTTGTTTATCCGTTTTAGGCGCTATAACAATTATGCTGTACATTTTCAGAAAATGTTTTTTGCGTATATCCCTATTAATTTGTTGTTCACCTACTTCCGCATGTTTCAACATTACATACACGCATCTCATAAGAAAGATAATGTCTTATCGTGATATTTCAACTTTCAACAATTGTCCAATCTGGCAAATTCAGTAATGACTAGTTTTTTGAATGTGAATACATATACCAATGCGTCATTCATTCCCACTTCAGGTCAGAAGTAGAACCAGCAAAAATATCGACCAACGAAAACGAATCCAGTACAAAAGAGTTTGTTGTGACTCATTATTGCATCTCACTGGCTATACTATATATTATATACAATTTACTACAATGAATGAATGAATATTCTAGATACGTTCTACCTAAAAATTTATTTGTATGTCTTATGTTCTCAATCTATGAATTTACGTACGTTACGTTATGCTCCTATCCATATATACAAATAACGATGTACTTCTTCCTTAGCTCGTGACATGCCATTAGCTTAATTAGTTTAGATAAAAGTATCAGTCGGGTCTAAAAAAGCAGTTGAATTTGTAGGGTTTATGTATAGGGAGGTGTGTATCTGAAACTCTGAATGCATGCGACCTATCAACTATCTTGTGACGATATTGTTGACGTTGACGCAAGCAAGATTTCAAAGTTAAATCTTGAAATAGTATATAGCTTCCTATAAGGAGCAAATTCAAACACAATGTATGATACTATTGCATGATTGATTTTGAGAAAAAAAGCTACAGCTACACCATGCGCTATATTTTCGTTGTTTTAATGTTTTTTTCCTAAACCTGTTAACTTCCATATACTATTAAGAACCAAGATTATTTATTGCAAAATCTTTTTAAGAGATCATTATCCATAAAAGAATCTTAATGTGTTCACTGAATCTGTGGAAAATTAAAGAACCCATGTTGTATTGTGTGCAACATGAAGTCATTAGTGTCGCAAGTGTACATGAGACTTATATACTTTCCTGTTTCCACCTCAATCCTTCTTTTGCTTTAAAAGGCAACAAATGAAAACAGTAATTACGTATTACATCATTTCATCTTTCCTGTTGTTGTCAATATAACCAAACTTTCCTAATCTTCAGAGGCTAATGAAATAAATAAAGCAAACACACTAACAAACAACCACTTGTGGTTTTTGAAATTCTACCTTAAGTAAACACACCTTTGGAATCTTTATTTATATAAATATATGTAAACTCCGCTGCATAGTTTTAAGAGCGTTGAAAAGAGGCAAGAAACTTTTTACGCTTGTAAGGAAAGACTGTCAACTGTGTCAAATCCTTATCTAGTAATTCTCAGATTCTCAGTAGTAATGGAAAAACTCAATGAATATGAACAGTGGAGTGGACATCGACAGTGACTGACTTCTGATTTTTTACCTTAAAAATTCTTTTAATATTTTTATCCTTTTTTCCTTGAATCAGCAAACAACAGCTCATTCTAGGGGTCAAGAAAAAGGAAGCCATTTATATTTCACGGGCTATTTTATGGGACATTTTGGTCACTTTTTTTATTTTTTATTTCATACAAATTCTTTCCCATTTTCCTTCTTTTCAAGTAGAAGAAAAGAATCGATAATGAATATCTTCTGGATGCGTTGGACTTTAAACGTTTCTACGTTTGTAAACTTGGATATTTAACGGGTAAACTGCCATTGCTACCCAAATTCCAATCTATAATATAGCTAGCGCAGCAAAAGCTGTGTCAACAATCAATAGAAAATCGTTCCCTATATACCATATACCATGACAGTTGCCAGTGTGCCACGATTCACAAAACAGATTTTACATTTTACACGAAACGCTCATTGAAATATTGACTAAACTGGACAGTCGGTTCATTACACACGGAATTATGGTATTATAAACGTATAAGCTCATGGACGAACACAGCCAGTATCCATTTTTGCATTTCTACGGCTTACGTTCTAAAAAAAGGACCAGATGTATTCTGTAAAGCTTTTTATTTGAAAGGTCAAAAATGACCAGATGAGAAACACGGATCAACAAATGATTTTTCAAAAGGAAAAAAATAAAAAAGGCTTCGTTCAACTTTTTAACAAAAAATTGAAAATGTGTACATCTCCACCGAACGTAGTGAAAGGCAAAGCTAAAGGGCAAAAATCAACCCATTATATGCGTATTTTAAGGTAAAACTTTGTGCTCATGAATGAATTTTTTTGAGAAAGAAACTGGGAGGTATAAAAAAGTGGAATGCTTCATTCTGTTTTTTCTTCGTACTTCATGTTCCAAGTAAAGTTGAAGTATAATGAAAATGTTTCAAGATGTGTCTTCACGTTTGTGGGTGTAAAAGTCATTATTGGCAATATTACTACCACTTTTGCTTTGCGTTCACGTCCACGTTCATGTCTGCGACCTTCTTTTTGTCGGGTGGATTCTTTGGCGCAGAAGAAACATGATGGGTTTTCGTAAAAAGTTGAGAAAGCCGAGAATTAATGATTTTTCATCTTGGGTCCCTGACTTTTTTCTGTTGGACAGTGGTGAATGGACTGGACATCACTGTTCAGTTTTTTATGGGGAGTTTGAAGCTTTAAAAGTAAACAATGAAAAGTTGAGTTCCATTAAAAAGCCTTCTATTCATGCGTGTACGCTTACATATACGTTCCTTAACTTAACGGCCAACGACTGCATGGTTAAATTTTTATGTGTTCTGCTCCCATCTCCGCCCACGCATAAAAATTTTCTAGGTTGTAAGTTCTCATTTCTTGGAAAAATTAATGAGCAATAACGAATGAAACCGTGTCATTTTTTAAGGGAAATAGTAAGAAAGAACATTACAGTTTGCCAACATACGTCTACAGCTTTCATTTCGGGTTTCCTTTTAACAGATCCCGATTTCAACATTACTTGCAATGAAAATACACTAATATTCGTTTTTCTTATAAATTGAGAACGAATTGTTCTTGCAAACATACCTATTTCGAACTCAAAATATTTCATTTCATGAATTTCATTTCATGAATACATTCGGCATACTTATACTAAACGTACAACATTAATGGCTTGAATCGTTAAATGCTAAGAAAGACATCATAAAAATATTGAAGATTCGTTGCGTAACATGCGTAACGTGTAATCCTGTTCTGTGACTACTCATACTCATGCTCATACCTTGATGGTTTCGACAATGTGTTGTGTGGAAAAGATTCTCCACGGGTATCAAAAGGACATGAGAGATAAGAATCCATAAAAACTGTTAGGATCAGTCTAACCACTGTCAATTATAATATTACTTGTCTTCGAAAGATGATCTCATGTTGTGATAAAACACTTTGTAGTTTGTTAACAGAGATTACAGACAGAAAATGTAATAGAATTGATCGTTATTTCCATTTTTACTGTCAAATATCCACTTTTTACCAGCAAAACCAAAATCAAGGGAAATCCCTTTGTACAATAATATGTCCTTGTCTCTTGTCTACCTTTCCTCGTAAAACCTCGGTAGAAGATCTGATCTGATGTGATCTCCAGTAGTTATATTTCATGATGAAATACTCAGCTTACAAAACCGCACCTGCGGTCTTGTCTTCCCCGTTGCCGTTGTCATCATTTCTTGTTGTGCGTGTGCTGATACGATTCTACCAAACCAAACCAAATCCTAAAGATGTTTGGTTTATGTTTTGTGTTTCTGATACACAGAGCAGAGGATCAGACTTGAGTATTAAGGAAGAGAAGTGCATTTGCAGCACGGACGGACTGAGTGGACTTGAATCTACCTTTGACAATGACAAAAATGTGTGGGTCTCTCTCTCTCTACCTGAAGTAATTTATGAGAGACTGTAATACATTTCATAGAAGCAGACACCCACACAATAAGCTTTAAGTTTGGCAATAATATATGTGGTTTAAGCATCTGTAAAGATCTGGTTCAAGATTTTGATTTTTCTGTACACTTTTTATAAAAATGACTAGCTTTACCCCATAATACAGCTTCATAGATTGTAGATTACTGTTGATCCCTTGTTGATCGTGTGGCTCGACTTAATCTCTGACAAAATTGAATGTGTTTGTAGCATCTTGCATCATGTTTTGGCTCGTGTTGTCCAAGACAAGATTATGAAGCACGCGATATTGGGTTGTTATCGAATGAACATAATATATTGCTAAAAAGCAGTCATAAACATATATATAGTAGCAGCAGCACATGATAAACTTGTTAGACAAATTGTGTCTCGACGAATCCTAAAATTTGGAAAAGATCGGGGTTTACAATTTAAAACACATATATTTTTCATTAGGTAATCAACTGCACCTTGAAGACAAACATTTAGCTCCTATTTCAAAATTTCAAGTTTTAAGGCTCAATCAACCCTTGGACAGCTGCACCGATTTCGTGTGTACTATGTTACCCAATCTGGGATTACTGAACTTGAACTTTTGTCATTATAAATGTAGGGTCGCCTTGTGTCTCAATGTTTAAAACAGTGAAGCCCACTTATATAAGCTTCCGTGTAGGGAGATGTTGAAAATTATATTGGATTTTGAGGAAGTAGCATGTAAAGAAGTTAAAACGTAGCAGCTCAGCCAGACGTGATTTTACCGCACGAGTTCCATACGGATATTATTCCACTCCAGAAGAGCAAGAAAACGAATGTAAATGTAATGTTAGTCATATATATACGAAATGTGTATAGAAGAAAGAAGGAAAGAACACATGCCGTGCTATTTGACAAAGCATGACATTTCAGATTACACTTTACGTAGTAAAGCAGCAGATGAGGTCAAGAAGAGATCTTGTCAAATCAGGGAGCAGTTTGGTGCGAGCATAAAAAGTTTGGTAAAGTGGCTGTTTAGCAAAACGTAAGGGGGAAGCCAAGACAAATCCGTAAAAAGAATAAGACATGACATATTTACTTAGGTCGCTTCGGTTGCTTTTTTCTTCCTGGGTCTAAATTTTTTTATTGCTTTTCAAAGGCTCATGAACGTTATGTTGATGGGTTTTTGGCTCATGCCATGCCATATCCCATCATATTTTTGTTATGTAAGCAATCTTAATACTTAATCCGTATGCAATCACTCTCGTCCGTCGCTTCTCCTCGTCAAAGTCAAACCTCCTAATAAAATCAGAAAGGCAAAAGCAAAACATAAGTCAATTTTATGCTTGATCTTTCGATTTGTCCGAAATTATGTGTAGGTATATGCAATATGTACTTACATAACATTCCACATGACCGAAGTTACTACACTCGTTTGCGCAACACGGTGCAAAACTGATTTGAATAATATTTTGAGAAGCAATGTTGGAAGTTGGAGTGGAGGAATGTTGATATGATTATCAGCTAGCAGCAGTTTGCTCACATAGCTCTCCTTGTCAGGATTGCAGCACGGGAGCGAGCAGAAGTCCGAAAGTTAGCGCATTTTTATATAATCCTTATCTTAAATTTGAATATTTTTGATAGACTGCATTTTTCTCCAGTTTTTGGAAGTTGGAGTGGAGGAATGTTGATATGATTATCAGCTAGCAGCATTTTGCTCACATCGCTCTCCTTGTCAGGATTGCAGCACGGGAGCGAGCAGAAGTCCGAAAGTTAGCGCATTTTTATATAATCCTTATCTTAAATTTGAATATTTTTGATAGACTGCATTTTTCTCCAGTTAAGCAACAGCACAGCTCGAAGTCTACAGATTTATAAGCATCTTCGGTTACCTCGTTCGAACCCAACTCCAAAAAGTTAGGTTAGATACTATTATGCGTTGTGCTTTGCTGGGATAAAAATAAATTCTTATGAAAATTAGACCTCTCTTTCAGCTGCCACTTTTCTTTTGATGTGAGACTATAAAAAATAGTTTACTCAAAGTCTGACGACTTTGCATCCTTAAAATTATGACGTTTTTCGAATTGTGTTTCTCACCAGGATCATACAGGATTGACGATAGGCTTAAAATAGGTCATTTAGTAAACGTTTCATCTATAAAAAATAAAACCTTTTATTCTCATATCCAAATGTCCATTCCTCCAAATAGTTTTGCAACAAAAAACTGGAGATTAGCCGGACATTGATAAAAGTTGAATGTGGAGCCGTGAATACTTGGAGCCATAAATGGAGATAAATGCTTTATCTCCGGACAGTTCTCTTTTGTTCCAAATTATTCTTTAGAATCATATTGCGTTGCCTCCTAATTTTTTTGTAAAGAACATTTTTATCACAACCAAAATTCCATTATTGTTATTAAAATATTGTAACCTGTATATAAGTATATAATTGAATGTTACAAACTCAATTAAGATTCTATTCTACCTTTCCATCGTGTGTGGTGCTTATAGGGCAACCAAAGCAAAAGCCACAATCACACACATCCTTTCTTTCATGTGCCCTACAATCTAAATTCTACAATGCATCATCATATTTCATATTCAGGAGACGTCAGCAGACGTGTAGACAGCCTCAAAGAAAGGAATGTCTGCTTGATCGGTTGTCGTCAAGAAGAGTATAGATTTCCCTGTTTGCAGCGTGGTTGTTGTGAGCCTACATTAAATCACCCCGACATTCCTAAGCTAACCAAAACGACCTATAGGCAAACAAAACGGGAGAGGTATTAACCAACTTTACATGTGTTAATTTAATCAGCTTATTGCTTTGATTTTGTGAGCCTAAGTGTAAGATTTAGGTGAGAATTGAGAATGGTGAGGAAATTTAATGTAATTTGCAGGGATTTGCATAAATATTTTTGGACATTTTTGTGTCTTTCCCTTTACACCTATGCTATGCTTGCTTAGAAAGTAGACATTCTTTCGTTTTGTAAATAGAAACCATGTTGTCTAATCAAAAGAGGAATAGAAAATAGAAAAGCTTATATCGCTTAGCTTTAGTAAAACTTTTGGCCTTTTCCCGTTTGATAATATTTCGCTGCGATCCAAATCAAAAGGAATTAAAGAATTTTGGAACACTCTTCGAGATATATTTTATTCCTTCAGTAGATCAACATTCTTTTCCCCTTGAGCTGAAAAAGTCTGAGTAGAAAACGTTTTCATATAAGTTTTCATGTCGGAAAGATTAATGAAATGATATGTGTGCAAAGGAAACATCAAAACATGACATTGACTTGACATAAAGATACAACATGGATGTAAAAACTGTTGCCTGTGTGTCTTGCTTTTGTTAAATATCCTGTTTAGCAATAATAACCTAGATAAAAGAAACATGCAGCAGTTCCGTTTTTTATTGCAGTACTCAGTTTTAATACGATACCTTTACTTGTTAAAGTAATTGGGGGAAAGTGAGCAGTACCGTATTGCTGCCTGCTCTCCTCTCGTGTCGATTTACTTGGGAAGCGTTCTACTTCTACTTTGCATAAATTCCTGCGAAGGAAAGAATGCAGTAACTCATGTTTTTAGCCTTCTTCTAGTATCATCGTACAAGTACGAGCCTACTGATAGTGTCGTTACTGCTTTCATGCTTTTTCATAAGGTTTTCACACTAAAATTATCAACATCTCAACTTCAACTCAGGATAACTTGAATTCCGTCAATGCACACGTGAATCATATCTCATCATCATCATCAAATCAATTTTTAGAAGTTGCCCTTGAAATTCCTTTTGATATGGTAGACATTAGCTCGTGAGAGTACTGTTCCTTTGACTGTGCTACTCCTTCTAATGCAACCTACAGCCAAAAAACTTCATGCTAAGGTTTGTCTTTAAGCTTCCTTCTCATAAATATCGACATCCTCCTACTTTTTCCTCTCGAAATTTTTATCCACTTTGATGATTCCATCCATAAAAAAGAAATATTACCATTGTGAAACAAGGAGCATGTTATAAGTATGAGAAACAAGAGGGTCTTTTGGTATTTAATCGAGATAGTGTGGGACGATTCTCAAATAGCTTTAATATTTGAGGGGAGACAAAAAAGTAGTATGGGAATTAGAGGGGATGTTGGATATTATGTGAGATGCCGAATCTAAACGTAAAAAGCTGGGATGAAATGGGAAGCAAACCGAAATAACCAACTAAAGAAAGGAAAGAAAGTCTAAAAAACTAGTAACCGAATGAAATGACCACTGTTACATCATGAGTAAACGGAAACTCCAGTCCACACACACACCCTTCGAATGAATTCAATGATTCTCATGCCAAGAATATTTATCCTATTCCATTTCAGTATCACCAAACAAGAGAATTTTCTATATTACAGTGGAACGATGATGGTATACTGCTCCCATATGTCATGTCATTAAATCGAGGAGAGGAGCTTTTTCCACTGAAATGAGCTGAAAAAGCGGATTTTCTTCTGGAGAAGGATGAGCTGGATTTTTATATTATTCCGGTTGAACATGAGGATGATGATGATGATACAATTTCGGGTAAAAAAATATAGCAATAGGAAGGATATAAGCATGGGGTATACCGTGTACAATGTACGATCTACGTGCTCCTATGATCTTCATGGAATAAAAATGGTTGAACTCAGTGAAGGATGAGGTATAATGCCAGAGACGGAACAAGAGAACGAAGAGGGAGGAAGCCATAATGCCCGGATTGCGTGATATGAAAAACTTTCACTGTCATCCGATCCGATTCGCTCGACAGAGCCCCGGTTTTCTCTTGTAAGTAGTAACAAAAATATATATTAG